>CM039486.1:21095010-21117222 GCA_022433065.1 Begonia loranthoides | reverse complement strand
ACAAAAAAATAATTTGAATGAAATTCAACAAAAACAAGATTATCACCGCAAAGTTTGAGAATATAGAGTAAATTGTGAGTAATGGACGGAGCGTGAAGAATAGAGTGAAGTTTGAGTGGTGAGGAGGCAGTGTGAATCACAGCATGTCCGATATTAACAATGGAGAGAGGCTTACAGCTTGCTGTAATCACTTGCGCAGGGCCAAGGTAGTGAGCTGACTCTGTCATGGTAGAAGATGACAGAGTGAAGTGGTGAGTAGCGCCAATGTCTAGTAGCCAAGTAGAGTTGTTTTGGTCAGCAGGCTGAAGTGAGGGAGAGCTATCGGAGATGTTGGCAATACTGCTGGAGTATTGAAGAAGATCTGCTCAGTGGGCTTGAGGTGAAGCGAATTGAAGGACTGGGCCTGGAGTGAAGTTCATATTTTGCCTATGATAGCAGACCAGGGCCGTGTGGCCCACTTTATTGCAAATCTGGCAGCGGGGCTTGAAGGGAGTCTTGGGCCTAAGTTGACGCCAGGCCTGTTGGGTAGGGTTGGGAGACCCGAGGATGCCGCTGTAAGGGTTGAAATTAGGGCGAGGCGATGGCGGCCGGGAGGATAGAAATTTCCTGAAGGCTACATTGGCTTGAAGAGAGTTTTGTGAAGGGAGTTGGGCGACAGAGTTCTATTTCTCCAATCGAAAGTCGTAGCTGAGGAGAAGACTGTGAATCTCCTCTATTGGCGGTTGATCAGCGCGTCCTATGATTGCGATGCAAAGGGGTTGTATTTGCTGCCCAGTCCTCTGAGAAAATATATGACCTGATCACGGTAAGTTACTGGTTCTCCTATTGCAGATAATATGTTTCAAATGGTTGTTATTTTCTGAATGTAAACAGCGGCAGAAACGCCACCTTTTGAGATGTGTAGTTGGCTGCGTAAATTTGTGATTCTTGCCACAGAGGAGGAGGCAAACATCCAGCCAAAAGCTATCCAAATTTCAGCGATGGTGCTGTAGCAGATGATTTGCTGGAGAATATTGTCCGAGAGAGAGGAGAATATCCAACTCATTATGAGTCGATTGTAGCGGTGCTAGAGTCTAAATTTTGGATTAGGTTGGGGAGTCATGGTGTCAATGTATTGAGAGGGAGCTGGGTAGGAACCATCTAAGACATTGTCGATGCCTTTGGCAATAACAAAGTTAAGGATTTGAACTTTTCAGACCAAATAGTTGGTAGAGTCCAATTTGATTGTAAGAGTCTGGTTGATAAAGGAAAAGGGAGGGAGGGAATTAGCCGAAGGAGAGGAGGGAATTATGGTGCTGGATGAGGCCATGGCTCTGATACAAAGTCGAGAAACTATTTGTATAGAGAGGAATGAGAGAATTCTGAATTGTATTTTTGATATTCTCAAATGAATAATGTGCAGAGTACATATGAATACCTAGTAAACCAAATCTATAGTAATGGAAAGCAATTGATTACAATAATTGAAAATAAAATGGAAAGTAATTGAAAATGGAAAGTATGATTAACACATAGTTCTTTGTGTCGTGTTTTTAAAATACGCAAAGTTAGACATTGATGAACTAGAAATTTAACACAAATAAAACAACACACCATACGAAAATAGAAACACCACACGTCCAGCGAAACACCAGCTGTAAAACAACTATGACTTACACACTCGAAAAATAAACTACTCTAGCTAATGTTTTCTATAGACAATGTTCAGTAATCTCTCCTTCTCCCCTCTCCTTACTTATAACCTCCCACTAACCATCTAACCTCTTTTGTCACCTCATTATCATCATTTCTAACCTTTGCCCATCTATTTTATTCTCATAAGCTGTATGACGTAAACAATGATATGGTTTTACCACCTATAACATCAATATTTCTTTAATCAAGTAAATGTACAAATTTGAAACACTGAATAACTATGTAACTTGAACTTTGTGTCACAAGAAAAGTGATAATTGGCCCTGCAAAATAGCAAGGCCTTCAATAAATAAATATCGTAAACAAAGAGACCAACCGATATTTTGTTTAATAGGCGTGATAAGATTCAACTGTTGAGATGTGTTCTCTTCTCCCTTGATCTCTTTATCAATTCCAAGAGTTTTGTCAGACGTTTCTTGAGGTATCTTGCACTCTCTCTTTGCCTCTTCAACAATCCCTAGAGTTAAATTGGTAGTTCGACAACCAGCGAGGGAAGATGTTGTTAGGAAAATTAGGTTTTATTTATCTTTTGTTGTACGGGTATTTTAGTTTTTTTACTTTACCCTATTTTGCTATTTAGTTTTCCCGTTAAAGTTTGTATAATTATTCTCCCTTTTTTTCAAGATATGAAACCCTAGCCTCCGTTTGTCTCTCTCTCTCTTTCTCTCTTTGCTGATTTGCATAACTTTTCATGACACATTCGAATAGTTTTCATGGTATCAGAGCATAGTTCATTCCACAACTTTCGCAGATCTAACTTGCCTCAGCCGATTCATCTTTCCTTTGATTTACAGAATCGGTGGAGTTAAGAGAATTTTCACCATATATTGCTCGTCGAGAAGAACAACGTTTAGTTTAATTTTTAATGGCTCTTCGAGATGATTTTGAATGTCTTTGTGGCACAATTTTGCATCGTAATCCTCTTCCATTTGTTGATTCTGTGTTAAATGAGTTATTAGCTCGCTTGAAGTCACGAATTGATAAAGGTATTCTTTCTTCTCCTAATCCATGAATTTATGTGGTTTCGCCTAGGTCTCCTTCTCAAAACCAGAACAAGCCACACGCAAAAGTCGGCTATGATGAGTGTAGTTTTTGCAAGTAAAAAGGTCACTGGAAGGCTCAATGTTCTAAGTTATTGAGTAGAACACAGTAAACACAGCAATCAACTCCTTATAAGTTTGGTAATATTCCACAGCAAAAATCTTTTAGACCTACATCACCCAATATGGCAGCAGTTGTTCCACCCACAGATTCAGGAAGCACCCCAACTCCAAGTACTACAATCGCCGCACTCACTGAGCAGTTTCAAAAGTTTATTGCCTCGCAGCCACAAGCCTTGTCAGTCCCTTCTAACATAGGTTTGCCCTCTAGTAGCAAATCAGGTATTTCCTCTCATATATGGGTCTTTGATTCTGGAGCTTCACATCATATGTCACCTGATTTCAATTCTTTTGTATATGTAAATTTTGATCCTTCTGTGTCTGTCACGACTGCTGATGGTACTACCATGCCATTAGCAAGTGTTGATTCAGTTTGTAAGCCTAACTTGTCTCTTTCAGATGTGTATCATATCCCTAATCTTACTTTGAATCTTTTCTCTGTTGGTCAATTATGCGATTCTGGTTTCTTAGTTTCCTTTACTTCTTATTCCTGTTATGTGTAGGATCCACTTTCCAAGAAGCTGATTAGAATAGGCCATAGGCAGGGGGGACTATACATCTTAGATGAGCTAAGAGTTTCTGATGTTGCAGCTTCTAGTATTGATTTGTCATCTTTCCGTTTGAGTTCTTTTTCTTCTAACTTTTACTTATGGCATTCTTGTCTTAGATATATTTCTACTTCTTGTTTAAAGTACTTGGTCTTTATGGGAGCTTTAGGAAAATTACAAACTCATGATCTTTCAGACTGTTGTGGTTGCAAATTAGCTAAATTTTCTGCTTTGCCTTTTCATAAAAGTGTTTTTGTTTCTCATGTACCATTTGATTTAATTCATTCTGATGTGTGGGGACCTGCACCTATTCCCACAAAGGGAGGATCATGATACTATGTCTCTTTCATTGATGATTGTACTCGTTATTGTTGGGTTTATCTTATGAAACACCATTCTGATTTTTTTAAAATTTATCATCAATTTCGTGCTTTTGTCAAAACCCAACATAATGCTGTTATCAAATGTTTTCGATGTGACTTAGGTGATGAATATACCTCTAATAGATTTTCTCATTTGCTTGCTTCAGATGGAACTTTCCATCAAACCTCTTGTACCGACACCCCCAACAAAATGGTGTTGCGGAAAGAAAACATAGACATATTGTTGAAATTGCATGTTCCCTCTTGTTATCTGCCTATGTTCCTAGTGAATTTTGGGGAGAAGGAATTCTTATTGTTGTGCATTTAATCAACAGAATTCCATCTTCCATCACTTTAGGTTTGTCACCCTTTGAAAAATTATTTGGTCATGCTTCTGATTACTCTACCTTGAGAGTTTTTGGTTCCACTTGTTTTGTTCTTCGACCTCATGTTGAACGTAGGAAACTTTCTTCTCGTTCAGCCCTTTGTGTTTTTCTAGGTTATGGTGAGGGTCAAAAAGGATATCAATGTTTTAATCCTGTTAGTCAAAAACTATATATTTCTCGTCATGTAGTGTTTGTTGAACATATTCTATTCTATTCTATTCCCTTTGATTCTTCCAATCTTCAAAAGTCTGATGTCACTTGTATTGATCCATTTTGTACTGACTCATATGATTCCCCACCTCCTTCTAATGATAATTCTTGCAAGGTTGATACTTCTAACTCTACAGATATTGGTTCTTAGCTTATTGATGTTCCCTCTGTTCCTACTACTTCCCAAGATGCTCCTATGGTAGTGGATCCTCTTCCTCGTTATCCTCAACGAACTCGTAAGTCTACTCAATTACCTAATTTTGTTTACTCTACTTATTCAGCTTCGTTCTCTTCCTTTTTTACTACTATTCACCAAATGGTAGAGCCCTCTTCCTATAGAGAGGCTGTTCTTGATCATTTGTGGCAACAGACAATGACTGAAGAACTCTCTGCTCTATACAAGATGGGTACTTGGGATATCGTTCCCCTTCCTCTGGGAAAAAACTCCAATTGGTTCTCGTTGGGTGTACAAGATTAAAACTAAATCAAATGGGTCTGTTGAGTAATATAAAGCTCGTTTGGTTGCAAAAGGATTTTCTCAGCAATATGGTATGGATTATGAAGAGACTTTTGCCCCAGTGTCTAAGCATGTTAGTATTCATACTCTCATTGCTGTTGCTTCTGTTTGTCAATGGCCTATCTATCAAATGGATGTTAAAAATGCATTTTTAAATGGGGATCTGCAAGAAGAAGTCTATATGGTGCCTCCTTCCGGTGTTGCTTATCAGCCTGGTGAAGTTTGCAAACTAAAGAAAGCTCTATATGGACTTAAACAGGCCCCTCGATCCTGGTTTGAGAAGTTTTTTCGTGTGATTATATCTCTTGGTTTCTATTCCAGTTCACATGACTCTGCTCTATTTGTCAGGTGTACTTCTTCTGGTCGCATCCTTCTCTCTTTATATGTTGATGATATGATTATTACTAGAGATGATGTGGATGGAATAACTGAGTTAAAATTACAATTAGCCCATGCTTTTGAGATGAAAGATTTAGGTTCTTTACGTTATTTTTTTAGGGATTGAAGTAGCTTACTCTCCTCGTGGTTATCTTCTTTCCCAATCTAAGTACATTGCTGACATTCTTGAACAAGCTTGCCTCTCTGATACTCACACAGTTGATACACCTATTGAACTTAATGTTCGATATTCTCCTTCAGATGGTATTCCATTATCAGATCCTTCCTTGTATCGTACCTTGGTTGGTTGTTTAGTGTACTTAACTATCACTAGACCTGATATTGCTTATGCAGTTCATATTGTTAGCCAATTTGTTGCTTCTCCCACTACAATTCATTGGGCAGCTGTGCTTCATATTCTTCGATATCTTAGGGGCACCCAATTTCAGAGTCTACTTTTTCCTTCCACTTCTACTTTAGAGCTACGTGCCTACTCGGATGTAGATTGGGGTGGTGATCCTTCTGATCGAAAGTCTACTACTGGCTTTTGTATATTTTTTGAGTGATTTTCTTATTTCTTGGAAAAGCAAAAAACAGGATGTTGTCTCTCGCTCATCTACAGAAGCAGAATATCGTGCGATGGCATCTACTACCGCTGAAATTGTTTGGTTGCGTTGATTACTTGCAGATATGTATGTTTCTCTTTTAGACTCTACTTCTATGTATTGTGACAATACTAGTGCTATTCAGATTACTCGCAACTGTGTCTTTCATGAGCGCACAAAGCATATCGAGATACATTGTCATTTCACTCGCTAGCATTATCAGAATGACACTATTACCTTACCTTTTGTTTCTTCTTCCATGCAAATTGCTGATTTATTCACAAAGGAACATTCTACTTTACTTTCGATTTTTGGTTATCAAACTCTCGATGCTTTCTATTAATGCATCGTGAGTTTGAGGGGAGATGTTAGAAAAATTAGGTTTTATTTATCTTATGTTGTATGGGTATTTTAGTTTTTTTACTTTACCCTATTTTGCTATTTAGTTTCCCTTTAAAGCTTGTATAATTATTGTCTCTATTTTTCAAGATATGAAGCCCTAGTCTCCGTTTGTCTCTCTCTCTTTCTCTTTTTCTCTCTTTGATGATTTGCATAACTTCTCATGACACATTTGAATAGTTTTCAGATGTGACACTTGGTAATGGATTAACTCGGTTCTCCTCTGTACATCAAACAAGTGTGTGAATATATACAACAATTAGAAGAAAGTCGAGTAGCTTGTGCCACATCTATACTTATCTAAAGCACTAATTGACTTACCTGCAATACGCAGTTCACATTCATTGATCAACTTGGCAAATCTTGGATCATTTTGTGCTAAAGATGCACCAATCTCAAGGGCTGCTTTGGCAGTATGATACTCTTCAAGCTGAACACAGCCAGTGCTAAAGATTATGAAGGGAAAACCACATTAAGTGAAGAATTTGTTCCAAAGAATTGCATTAGCAAGTTTAACAAGTTGTTTAATTCCTAATACATAATGTCAACTGACAATGTGACTTCCTCACGAAAGATTACACCGAATCCAGAATTTGCACTCTGGCAAATGTCAGGCATTAGACACTTATTCATATCAAAGACTATCCACACTCCACTAAGGCGAGTGCATGTCATAGAATGTTTTGAAGCTTCAGCAGTTTACTATAAAACAAAATAAAAAAATCAAGTAGAGAAGAAATACACACCCCTTCCGCAAGAATGCCTTGACCATTGAAGAATGAAGCTCTATTAACCTGTTTGCATCTGCTATAGCTTCTGCTCCGAGGAGAAAAACATTTGACCAAATGTTAGGGAAATAATAACTTAATCATGATACCAAATTCGGCAAAAAGGGATCAGAAACCATACAGAGTGGATATTTGAAAAGAGAGCAACCGATTGGAAGTACAAGTGAAATTGCGGAGCTTTAGATTGGCCTGTGCTCTGTCGGCGAAAAAGTCGGCGTTTTTTGAGTCCAAGCTAATAGCCTGGGAGTACAGATCAGCGGAGAGATGAAAGTCATCCTCTAGGAAAGCGTCCTTTGGCCTTGTCTGCTAGTTTCGAAGCCATGTTTGAGCCTCTCAACGAAGGAAGGATGGGATCATGGGAAAGAAAGAGAAAGTAGGCTGTCAACTCAGACAAAGAAAAGAAGATTTCAAGTAAACCCAAATCTACAGCGGAGGTTGATTTAGATAAGTAGTTTAGCAATAATCATGATCACCCTCCCCCCTTTGGGGTTCTCAAAACTAATTCAATTCATAGCTAGCTTAATTACATAAGCTAAATTAAATTCTTTTGTGAATTTCTATAAGTAGGAAAGATCTCTATTTTTTTAAACGTTTTCTTTATGTAGTTTTAAGAATTATGTTGATGGTAGTAGTTCGTAGGGGTGGGCAAATCGATTCACGGTTTCGGTTCTGGACCTCTTGGAACCGACCGTTCGGTTCTCGGTTCCAAAAGTAAGGAATCGGAACCGGAACCGTAAGGAATCGGATCCAGAACCAGAACCAAGCCTCAGTTCCGGTTCTGGTTCCCAATTTGAAGAGATGATGACGACGACGATGAAGCGGCTTTATTTGTCCATTCTAGACTGGAATGTTGTGTTAGTTGCAGAAAAGAAGCTTCTTCAAATTCTGCACTGCCAGGTCACTGCCATTCTTTGGAGTTTTCAGAGAACAAGATTTACTCTAATGGAAGCAGGGGGCCTCCTATAATGGAGGAGGAGATGGTGAAGGAAGTTCTTTCTGTTACCACCGCTCCCAAGCCCATTTTCCAGCTGAACCAAGAAAAGCAAATTCAATAGCCAGTTTTGGAGGAGATCAAAAGGGACGAGGAGATCGAGAAGATGATTGTTAGTAATGTAGTTGAAGAAAGCTCTGTAGTAACTGAGATCTGTAGCTTAAGTGAGAGCATCTATACCACTTCAGTTACAGGCAAAGTGGACTGAAACGACGAAGTCAGTCAAAAGTTGAATAGATCTCCGGCCACGTTTCACAATAATAAATCTTTTGCCAGTGATCATGTTTTGAAAAAAGACCGATTAGTGGGTAAGTCACTGACACGGAGATCTGATCAATCTACGGCACGGAGACACAGCGGTAGTGCGGCACCAGTGAGAATATTTTTATAATCGGAGAAAAAAATTCCGGTGTAATCAAAAAAGAGATTTTTATTTCATAAGCATTCTACCTTGATTTTCTTTTGGCTATGTGTTTCGTCTTTGTGGTTGATAAATCTGGAAACTCGTTTACAGAAATCTCCCAACTTGTTTACAGCCTCTGTAGATATGAGTATGGAAGATCTGGAAAGAAAATGGAAGTCTCCCAACTTGAAACATAAAACCCAGAAGTTAAAAACAGAAATCTAAGAACAGTTTGTGGAAGCAAAATGGGGCTGCGACGATGAGAACACTTGGAGAAGCCTCGTTCCAGAAGCCCTTGGTACATAGAAGAAGCTTCGGTTCCATTTGGTTCTCACACCAAGAACCGCAAACCGAACCAAAAATAAAATTGAGAACCAGAATTGAACCAAATATAATTTTGGGAACCAATAACTGAAACCGAACCAAAACTAATCGTCGGTTCCGGGTCGTTTCTCAGTTCTGGTCGGTTCTTGCCCTCCCCTAGTAGTTCGCTAAAAAATATTAAGGTTAATTGCTTTGATAATAAATTATTTATTTAATGATAAACATATTAAAATTGAAAAATGATTAAATTGTTTATGTTTTGGTAATGAGTTATTAAATTAATGATAAATTACTTATAACTTGGAAATGATTAAAATTTTATCATTTAACCTTCATTAGAAATACTCTTAATATAAGTATTAATGTTCTAACATTATTATTTATGTCTATGTAGCTAATGCTTAAGATTTTGGGACGAACGAAACTTAAAGTTAACAAAAACTCTAGAAGAGGTCGACCAAGAACAGTGTGGGAGGTTGACTAAAATTACGCAAAACACGGAAGGTAGTCAATCGAAAAATTGTAGATAGTCAATCGGTAATATTACATATTGCTCAACAAAATTCTGAAGCAGTGAAGGCAGTTGACCAATTTGCAGCAGGTCGACCACAAATATTATAGAGTCAAATTTGTGTTTTGGAAATGCGTTGAATCGGTCAACCAAGGCAATAGCAGTCGACCGGTATGGTTGACTAGAGTGAAGTGGTTAGTCGACTAGAAGCCTGAAGAATTACACACAATGGTCATATAGCGGTCGTCCAAAATGGTTGTGTGGTCAATTGCTCAGCAACTTGGCTAAAAAATCTATAAATAGATGAAGGCTATCTTGAGCGAGCTATCAAAGACGAAGTGCTGCCAAATTGTGTAACCTTTTGGGCTTTCATTCTATTGCTTGGGAAACCCCACTTATTTGTTCAATCATTGGTGTAATCTATATTGAGAGTGAGGGTTTCGTGTATTGAAAATTGTCAACGAACAAGTGATTGTAGAGTGTGAGTGACAGTCAATTCGTTATAAGTTATGATTGACACTTAGAAATGACAATCATTTGTAATCAAAGGGTAAAGTGAAAAGAACTTCAATGAGAAGCCTTGAAGCGCGGACGTAGGTGTGTTTGGCCAAACTGCGTCACCAAATTAATTAGCATTTCTCTTACCCTTCTCGTTAATTGCTCATTTTGATTGTGTTTGAACTTTAAAAGTTGTTGAACTCACGTTAGAACACTTGATATTGGTTGCATAACTAAATTATTTTAATCACTCGAAAAAGTTTGATTTGCCTAAATTTCCCCCAAGCTAATTTAGATACTACAAGTAGTTCATATACACAATCCCTTTTTTTCAAACAAACAAAATTCTTAATATTATTCATACTATTTTCTTTTAAGGTTCTAATTGTTTTTCAAAAATTTTGCTCATTCCAACATTTTTTTCTATCAATGGTGAACATGATGTGATCTAGGAAAGCTACAAAAGCCCAGATCTAGTAGGAGGCATTGGAGGCCTAAAGACAAAAATAAGGATAAAGAAAGTGAAGGAAAAACCACAAAATTTTGTAAAAGAAGTCTAAGAAAGGGAGCCCAAAATCCATGACCCAAAGGCCTTGAATAACTTGCTAAGCATTGGAGAAGGGATAAAAGAGGAAATACAAGTCAAAGAATACAAATGGAGGTTATGTTTCCAAAAGTCCCGAAGGCCCACCTGCAGTGCATGCAGCGTGCACAGTAAGTCCACAGCCCAATGCGCAACCCAGTACACAGCCCAACGCCCGAGCGTAGCATTCGGCCTAGCCCTTTAGCGTGCCTGGTCACTGCTCCACGTCAGCTTGCCTATCGTCGCCCGCCCGCACCTCGTTAGCTCTCCTGTCACCGCGTGCTCCCACAATATCCTCTCCCCGTCAGTGCCCCCGTCAACTTGCCTTGTCAGCCACCCACACCCGACCCGGCCCCACCCGACAGTGCTCCCATCACAGCCCTCCTGTATCTCGTCAGTGCGCACATTGCGCGAATCCTGCGGCAGTCACCGCGCCTCGTCACTGAGGCCAATCAGCCGCCCGTGCTCGGTCCGACACCGCTCAAAAGAGTGCCAGCCCATGGGCACCCATCAGCGCCCGACTCGCACACACTAGGCCCAGCCCGCCATCCGCCCGCGCTCGTTCCACCTACCTGCGCAGCCGAGCCCAGAGCGTGACCCCGCCGCCACTTTGACTCCAAACCCTAATTTTTACGATTTTTCTTGGTTATTTTGGTCTTTTTGCATTGTTTTAGAGTTAACCTAATGTTTTCCTATTTATACAAGTGTAAGACCTCTTTAGAGGAGGATTGAATTTTGAAATAAACTATTGTGTTTGTGAGGTCTTCATCTCTTTTTCTTCTTTACAAAGAACTTGGTCTCTTCAAGCTTCAATGTGACGCCCCGCTTCAAAACTATTCTTTCTTAACTTAACTTCTCTCTTTAAATTTCCGTGTAAAATTTTTTCGTTTTTATTAACTTAAAACGGGTGAAAGTAAAACTTATGTTTAACACGGAAATCTAAATATTTCAAGTAAATCAGAGTAAAGCGAAAACATTAGATGCATTAAATAAAGTTCAAGTTTAAAAACAGAAACGTAACTACTAATCAAAACACGGTTCAACTGATAGAGTAAGAGTTAGAAGTTTTTATAAAACAACACCCTTCTCATTTTATTACAAAAGAGTAATTCTTATTTTCTTCTTTCAAGCCATAATTTTACTTAGGTCACGATTCATCTGGATAATTAGCAGAATCCATGGGAAATGCATCCTTCTCTACTCCTAGTGTTATCATCTCTTGATTATTTCCTACACCACAAGTAAAACGTGAGCCTAAAGATCCAGTAAGGAATTGGGTTATGCAATATGATCATGGCTCTCTTTAGTTCTTCTTGGAATGGGTACCACCCCAAACCAATCTTTTCTTCACTTTCGTTCATTCGTTCGTTCATTCATTACCCATATGTCGACCGAAAGATGGAGGAACCCATATGTAAGGGAATAGTCTTGGTCGGCTTCTAACCTCCTGTATGTAACTGGTCCCATTCTCAACGAGGTGGGGCGTAAGTCCAGTTGCCAGGTTAGATCCGAACTAACCCTTCGTCCCCGATCTCCCCATTTTCTTTTCTTTCATTTTTCATTTTTCCTCACATCATGCATGTGAGTACCACCTTAAGGTGGCACTCCCTACTTGTTTCTATTATCGTGATGCATGTTGATACAATATATAAAATGATGAAATTTAAATAGCGCATAGAATTTAATAACAACAAATGGAAGCAAATAGAAGAATGAATATGACAATGACTCAAATAACATACATAAATTTACCAAATATGTTAATAAGAGAAATACCATTTTAACATGCTTCTATCGATGAAGGTAGACAACGAATATACATTAATTTATCATACTTCTAACAATGAACACAGACAGTCAACATACAAGGATTTATCATGCTTCTAGAAATGAAAATAGACAGCCATCATATAATAACTTATCATGCTTCTAAAGATGAAAATAGACATCCAACAGACAAGGATTTGTAATGCTTCTAACAATGAAATTAAATAGACAATGTATAGTAACTTATCATGCTTCTAACAATGAAAATAGATAGTCAACATACAAGGATTTGTCATGCTTCTAACAATGAAATTAAACAGCCAACTTACAATGTTTTATTATGCTTTTAACAAATGAATTAAATAGCCAAAATATGACATTTTATCATGCTTTTAACAAATGAATTAAACAACTCATATGACGTTTTATCATGCTTTTAACAAAGGAAATAAATAGCCAACATATAATGATTCATTATGATTCTGGCAATGAAAATAACGGTAAACATGCAGTGAATTCATTATGCTTTTAACAATAAAATAAACACCAAACATACAGTGAATTATCACAAGTAAAACATGCTTAGAAATCACTAGGTTTAATAACTTGCTTCACAGTTACAGAATACTAATTCAGATTGACCACCATGCTCATTCGAAGAACAACAGCTCCTAATTAGTACAGAACACTCACAATATTTTTGATCAGTCTACTATACTAATAACAAGGTAGTGTGCAGTGCAACTAAATAAAACAGAATCTATCATTCGTATAATTATACACAGTCCATTCATACGAGGTATATCATTCTCTTCAGTCAGTTCATCCATATAAACCATAGGGTTAGATATCAATAACACTGTAATTTCTCCATCATTCAGAATATATGATTTCAGTAAAGAAAACACAGAATAACAAGGAAACAAGCAGACTCTACTTGTGGGTAGGGCCTCCAAATAGCCAAGACTCTACCCAATTCTTACCTTTGTTGAAGAAATTTCTCACGGACGGCAAGGTAGTAGCAGCAACTTGCAAATCCCCAACTTATCGAAACACATGATCACACCACACCCGCAAATCCTCCTTGAAGAAAATCACATGAACTCACCACTCACAATTTCCACAATTTTTAAGAAAATTTCTCTCTCACGCATGGAACTCTCTCTCGCAGGGAACTCTAAGAATGTAGAAGAAGACCTAATTTGGATTAAAAGGTGAGTCCTTACTTGGAGAGAGAGGCGATCGTGCTCCAGCAGGGGAGGAAGAGATGGGAGTGGGGCGACGTGGTCTAGTCGTGGGGAAAAATCATCTCCAGTCGAGTTCGTGCCTTTTAGAATGACCACATGCCCAAAGTTTCATTATTTAAAACCTAATTTTTCACAGAATTGGGACCTTTCGGACAGGAGGAGTTGTCCTGGCCTCATCCGCGTGCGTCCGAAAATCACTATTCTTCAGGAAGATTTGCATTTCCAGACAAAATATGGCATCCTTGCCTTCGTCCGCATTCATCCAAATCTGTCATTCGAACGAAGGAAGTCGTTCGCATGCGTCAAAAACTGTCCAGGAATTGGATAGATACAAAGTCACCGCGTCTGCATTCATCTTCATTCATCCACAAATGTCCGAGACTGTCCAATTAGAGACAGCGGATGAATTAGGACGCGAGGGCTTTGTCCTACATCATCCCAAAATGTAGGGACGATGTTCCATGCGGTTGCGAATGACATATCTCGTCCCCATGTCGTCCACATGCATCCGAATTCATCCATTATAGATTTTTCTCACATTTTCATACTAAATCTTTATCCCATAATATTTTTCCCATAAATACATGTCATAATTTAACATGTATCGATATGAAATGTAATATATTAATTATCTCAAAAATTGATTACGTCGCATATACGGGGAAAACATTATCGGGGTGTTACATTCAATCTTGAAAGATCAAACATTTGATAGCTTTGGTTCAACCAATCGATTTGGTTTGGATCAAGCTCCTCTTCTGATAACTTTGGTTCTAGTCGATAGGTTTGGCTAGGGTCAAGTTACTTTCTACACTTTCTTGATTCATACGACGATCCGTTCTCAATTTTCACGTTTGTTGTTGGGTCTAGGGTTTGCATACCCTAGGTTCGCATCAATTGGTATCAGAGCATTGACTTGAATGAATTCAAGTAGCTATCTTTATTTTCTTGTTATCTATTTCTTCATTTATCTTCTTTGTTCTTCAATTATCTATCAAGAAAAAAAAAGTTCTTTTCTTTTCTTTCGATAATTTATCAAAGTTATTGTCTTTTGATCTTTTGATCAACTCTTGAAATTTGTTTTTGGCATTTTCTTCAAATTTCGAAAATCCAAAAAAAAGGGAAGGTCTAGTCCAAAAAAATTCAAAATTACCTTGTTAAAAACATCTCAAAGAGTACAAGTCAAATATTCAATCTCCGGTCTATTTTTGTCACTTTTCAGAATTTTTTCAAGAAAAACTTTACTCTTTGGGAAAGTTCTTCAATACCTTATCCAAAATCAAGGTATTAATTCTTGGGCTACTTAATTACAATAAGTAGTTTGAGTAGCTTGGTTTTTAATCAAACTTGGGGAAAATTGAATTTAAAGGTTCAAAAAGTTTTGACCTTTTTGGTTTTTGCTTAATTGAACACCTCTTTTGTACTTTGATTGAGTTGTTACATAAAGACTTAAAAGCGGGGATTGAGTGGTAAAAGGCAAGACTATGAGCGTATCATTATAAAAGCCATTCAAGAGCAAACACGAGTGTGAGTGAACATTACTCGAGTGAAACACATGAGCGAGTGAGAAATGACTTTATATTTATTGTCATTTACCTTTTCGCAATTTACTTTTCTGCAATTTACCTTTTCTACAATTTACTGTCTGCAATTTACCTTCCCACGATTTACTTACCGCATTTACACTACCGCACTTGAATTCCACAATTTAATTTTTTTTGTAATTTTATTTCCTTCTTTTTGCGATTTTTCCTTTTTATCGCAACTATTGTAATATCTTCTTCTCATATACTTTCTTTATACTTATTGATCTAACAACACAAGGGAAAGTGGAGAAAATACACACGTTGACTTACGAATGTTTATGCGGGATATGGAAAGCCAATTTCAAGCCCTAAATCAAAGGATGGATCGTTTAGAAACATCAACACCAACACATGTCCACCAAAGAAGAAGTTTTGAAAGAGATTTTCGTGTGAATGATAGTTTGAGCAATATAAAGGATGATAAACCATCTTTTCAAGGAAGAAGCAATCCAGAGACGTACCTAGAGTGGGAGCGAAAAGTGGATCTCACATTTAGATGTCAAAATTACTCGGAAGAAGAGAAGATCAAGTTGCTCATTTTAAAGTTCACAAATTACACTAGGTTATGGTGGGAACAATTGTTAGGAAATCAAAGGAGGTATGGGAGACCTACAAATTCAAACTTGGAAAAATTTGAGGGCCGTCATGAGAAAGAGGTTTGTCCCTTTACACTATTATTGGGAATTAAGCTGGCAATCACAAGTCAATTTTGAGAAACTTTTGGAATCTTGTTGGAAGGAGAAACCAATCACCACAACAACATCAAGTTCTAAAGAAGTGATTGATGATCCAAATAAATTAAGTCAATGGAGTCATCTCAAACAAGACGATAAGTTGGCCGAAAAGGGAGAACTTGAGAAAAAGCAAGATTCTCGTGATGCTAAAGGAAAAGAGCGCGACAAAGTGGAGCAGCAAATTAAAAGAGGAAAAATTTGAATTTGAAGGAGTCGAGAGGGAGTTGGAGAATTAAAGAAGAAAAAAGGCAAAGATGAAAAATGTGTAAAAAAAA
The DNA here is from genome assembly GCA_022433065.1 of Begonia loranthoides. Classification (NCBI taxonomy): domain Eukaryota; kingdom Viridiplantae; phylum Streptophyta; class Magnoliopsida; order Cucurbitales; family Begoniaceae; genus Begonia; species Begonia loranthoides. Next base: position 21,101,255 of record CM039486.1, on the reverse strand, counting down.
AGACAGAGAGAAAAACAGAAATTAAAGTGAGCAAAAAAGACAATAAGGGAGAAAATAATTTGGAGGAAGAGAGAATAAAATTCGAGAGAGAGACGGAGAAAAAAATAGTGGGAGAGGAGGTAAAATTCGAGGGAGAAAAGGAAGAGAAAGAAATTGAAGTGATTAAAAAGTGTGAGAAAAATAGTGAGGTGAATTTTCTTTTATGTAAAAAAGTTTCTTTTAACTCCATTAAAGTAACTTCTTTTCTAGTCTTTGTCTCATCTATTTTGCAGGACTATCAAGGCAAACTAAAAGAGGGACAAGCAAATTGGATGAATCACAACAAGAAGTTTTCAAAGGGCATCCAATCCAACAAAGGTAAGGACATTGTGGTTGCCAAACCAATGTAAAAAAGGTTTGTAATTGCTCTTCAAACTAAATTATTTAAATCATAATTTATTAAGAGTTTACATGATCAAGACTTAGGTTTTAGAAGGTTTAGGATGAATTGTGATAAAAATGCATGTATAAATTTTTATTGAAATTTTTGGAACATTTATGGCGAAATTGCATACATGAATTTTTTAGAAAATTTTGGATTATTGATTGTGAAAGGTTTGCATGTTTTGATATGCATAAAGCATTTTGATATAAGAACATTACATTAATTTTTCCTAAGTTTTATGAATTGCTAGTTGATGTATTTAATAGCCATTATAGGAATTATATGAAAAATGGTATATTCATGACCTTAGTTGATATCCATATGTGTAATATCCCGATTTTTTTATATCAGAATTTAATAAGGATAATTGAATAATTATCGGGGTATTACCTAGGACGTATTCATAAGATTATAATTTAAGGAATTTATTGGATGAATTGGGATTAAACTGGAAGGTGTATTTTGGAGTTTTTGGACGCACGTGGACGACACGAGGCTGGGTATTTCCAATTTTCCCTCGTGTTTTGGGACGAACGGGGACGATGCTTCTCATCCTAATTCGTTTGTAACGAGAGATTTCAGGTGAGGCAGGGTGATGGTGGACGATAGCGGACAGAGAGAATTCGAATTTGTCTAAATTATCGAACTTTTCGGACGAATGCAGGTGAGGCGTGAATGTATTTCCTCAATCAAAAAATAAAGATTTAGCAAGAAATGATAATTTAATGGATTGAACCAGTTTATCTTGAACTGGTCCGGTTTGAATGCAATGTGAAGAAATAATTTATAATTGGAAGGAAATTTTAATTAAGGTAATTAAATGAAATTAAAATGAATGATAACCTAATAAATTGAAATTTATAATCAAGAGGGAAGATTTATGGAATTAATTAAAGGAGGGTTAAATGAATTAATTTGATTGAAGGGATTAAGAAGGAGGATAGGGTGAACCGGTTCACTTTGTGAACCAGTTTGATTGGAACAAAAGAATGGCCTTTGGCCATTCTGTGAGAGAAAGCAGGGAGTGAGGGAGAGAAAGCTCGGGAGCGAGTGAGACCGCAAGCGAGGGAAACAATAATGGTGTGCTCGGGCGGCTCCTTCGTGACGGCGAGCAGACGGTGGAGACTCATGGGTGATAGGTTACGGGGCGTCTAGGGCTCGGGCGTCGGGCATGAGTTGTCAGTGCGGCGAGCGAATGCGGGCTAAGGCTTCGCGGGTTGGCTGCAATTTCCATCTTCAGGTGGCTGGTGACGCTCGTCGGCGGCAAGTTGGCGGGGTCGAAATTGCAATGGCAAGGAGGTAAGGAACGACGGGTTGGGTTGGTGAAGGCAGGGGCTAGCAGTTCGAGAGGAACGGCTGGGCAGCTTTTAGTTTGGCTTGAACCGGTCCAATTCTGGACTTTGGTCTGGAAGAAACGACAGAGTGGGCGTGCGAAGGCCATGGCCGAGGAAGGCAGAGCATGGCCTTGGGACATCCAAGGATGTTTGTGGTAAAGGCATGGTGGGAGTGCCCTCTGGTGACATTGAAATGCAGAGGAAGAAGAGTGAATATGGGAAAAAATGGGGATAAAAAGGAGGAGTGGCAGAGCAGAGCTCTCTGGGTGCTGCGTGCTACTAGAGGAAATAAGGAGAAGTGGCCAAAGGAGGACAGAGAAAACAGAAGAAAGAAAAGGATGATGCTATTTTGTTAGTGGATGAGTAATGTTAGGATGATGCTATGTTTTTGGAATCATGTCTTTGTTGGGTTTCTGTTCACTGAATATTGTTGGAAACTATGATATACCTTGGGTTCTATTATTGTTATGGGTTGTAATTGTTGTGGTTGTTCTTTGTTGAGAATTGTTCACTGGCGTAAGGATTTTTATGAGTAGTGTTAAGAGTTGGAATTACGCCTCTGTTAGGTTCAGTTTGTAAATATAAAAGTGGATTGGTTACTGCCTTGGATGTTTGGATTCATGGTTCTGGTTATGGTAGTTGTAGGATTTTCGGAATATTGAAGCATGTGGTTAATGTTGCCTGCTGCTGTGTCGATTTCTTGAATTTGCTTCTAAGTATTTGTGTAACGACCTGGATTTTCGTAATTCCTTTAAAAAGCGAGAAATTTAAAGCTTTTGTTTAAAAACCCTTTTTAAAGAATATCAGAGTGCAAGCCGGGCCATTAGGAACACATTAAAACATTACGAAAGTAAAACATTGCGGAAACACAAATATTTTAGCGGAAATAAACTAAACATTTAATTACAATTTAAGATAAAAAAACTTAATTTAATTACATCTCAATTATCTCTCACTTCTCGTAGTCTGGACAACCACAAGCTTTTCGCATGCCAATCCCTCATCAATTGCTTCTTCATTGCTCGAGGACTCTGCGCGTACGTGTACCTACACCACAAGTAAAACGTGAGCCTAAAGGTCCAGTAGGAGAATGGCTTTATGCGGGATGATATACTTCTCTTTAATTCTTTGGAATGGGTCAGCCCCATACCAATATTTTAGTTACGTATTTTCGGAATAGCTCGTACATAGAGCTGGGGATAGATTATCGGTTTCTAATTAATTATGTTAAAGGGCTTGTAATCCCGACAAGGGAAAGTAAGTTCTTTTCCTCACTCAAGGCTCGTGACCACCCCGTGGCGGTGTTTCTAATTATTTCTATCGTTATAATGCCTACCTTAAAAGTACATACAGCATACAAGAAGAATTCATATAGCAACCATAACAGACATAAACGTGCACGATGATAACAAGCATTTCAAAACAGTAAATTAATAGCTTTTAAATAAATTAACAACTTAATCAATAACTAGTAAATCAGTTTAACTATTAATTAACATACTTATTAATTAAGTTAATCTAAACATGCTCAAGTAGTCAATTTATAACCAATTAATATCTACAAGGCAACCGCACTAATAATACAAGCAGAGTCATCAACTAAGCAACCAACAACTAATAGAAAGCTAATCAACCAACTAATAACAAAGCAATGAACTAACAATAGAGCACCCAAAGTCTACAGAGCATTAGAAAATCTATAAAATCAGTCAAGGAATTATCACTACTAGCATCAACCAGAAATACACGTGAGCAGCCAAGCATAGAATTGTACAGAGTATCCAAGCATAGAAATCATACAACAACAAGCGTATAAAACACATAAATCATCCAAGCATAGCAAAACATACAGACTCTACCACTCACGCACACCCTTGCGGTTTAGGGCCTCCACTTGGCCAAGACACACCCAAGTCTTACCATCACTCAAGACACACGTAGGGACAACAACTCCAGTCCACCACAGCTCATAGTAGCAGCAGCTCCAGCATGGACAGCTCTAGCTGCAGCTTATGGACAGCAGCTCCAACTCAGCCTCCAGCTCCTCAGTAGCTTACTTGTCACTTCTAGCTCACTCACATCACACACACACTCTCAATCTCATGGTCTCACTCTCTTGCTGACCTCTCTCACCCCCTGGAGCTTCTCACGCATGAAGGAAGGAGAAGAAATGAGAGAGGAAGAAATGACCAGAAGAAAGGGGAGAGGTAGACTTTACCAAGTAGAGGGAGACACCATAATTGCCTAAGGGAAGGGAGAGGAAGGAGGCTACGGGTAGGGGAGACGACTTCTCGTAGGGAGGGATGATTTTTGTGTCTGGAAATTGCGTAATAATAGACTAAACGATAAGAATCGGAATATTAAATCCTTAAAATTACGCAGAAATGGGGACTTTTGGACGAGTGAGGATGTATTGCTCACGTCCGCATTTGTCCACAAGAACAAAACTCCCAAGGCAGACTCATGGCTTCGGACGAGGAACAGTGTCCCCGTCCTGTCCATACCGTCTACAGACTACATTCGAACGTGTTTTGGCGTTCGCAAGACTCGTCTATACGCGTCCGAATATGTCCATAAAATGGATAAATTCAAATTGGACGAGGACCAACCTCGTCCTCACTCATCCGCGAACGTTTGAAAGTGTCAAGTTCTGGACATATTCGATTCGGATGTGACCCATGGCGTCCGCATGCACTGAGCTGCGTTTGCAGTGCAATATCCCAAAATTTAATCAGGATTAAAATTAAAAATATTTATGAATTTTGGAGATTTTGGACGATTTTCTCATAACAGAATTATATATGGATATTTATGGGAAATTTATTTAATAGAATTAGAGATTTATTGAAATTAATTAAGTGAGAATTTTGGATAAGTATTTATTTGGGAATAAATTAAAAGGAGACCTATTTAAAAGAGTGAATAAAAGAGAAATTGAAGGAAAAATGAGGGTTAATTAGAGGAAGAAAACAATAGGTTAAATTTAAATTAAAATATAAATTAGGATAAATTAGAAATGATTATATTAAATAGGATAAGTGAACCGGTTCACCTAGAACCGGTTCGGTCTGGTTGAATGTGTATTAAAGAACAAAACTACGGTTTGTTTTGAGAGAAGAATCTGAGAGAGAGACGGGAATCAGGAGAAGCTTCAGCTAAGGTTCGTCTGGAGATATCGGTGAAATCGTGTCTGGATCTTCGGCGAATACTTCGGCAGAAATCAAGGGTTTCAATCGTTCAAGTGGGTGCGCATGATTTGAGCTATGGAATGCGGATTTGCCTTCAACAAAAATCTCGGTAAGTTATCCTCTTCAAGCCCATTTGAATGACAACTCAATAATCTGAATTATTTGACCTCTCGGGTGTTTTAAATAAAATTAAAAGAAAATTTTGGTAAAGAAAGGTTTTGAAAATTCGGGATGTTACAGTTGGTATCAGAGCATAACTGGGTCAAAGGTTCTGTAGACTGCTGGTAATACAAGACTCATCAGGGAATACTCCTTCTACTGTAAGTATGATTTCAATTATTCAATTGCCTTATTAGTTTATTGGTAAATTTAAATTGCTTTATTTGTTTAAGTGACTAGTTTAAATTACGAGAGTAATTATGTCCTAAAATAAATTTCTTAATACTTTCATTGTGACGTCTCCTTTCCTTCTGTAATATTTGGAAAATGTGTCTACATGTAAAACTTCCATTATGTGTAATACGATACTTGAACATTGTGAAATTGTAATCCCGAATCATTAATATTGTTTAGATTATTGATGTTGCTAATATTTTGAGAAATAGTGAAATTATATGGTATTAGTTTTAATTTGGTGTGGTTGGAATTAAGGGGTTTAAATTTGTTATATGATAGAGAAGAAATAATTAAATGAAGAATAAGTGTGATCAAGGTGGTGGTGGTCGATCATAAAAGCTGGTAGTCGTTCACCCTTTGATTAAAAAGTTACAGAGAGCATTAAAATTTGCTGCGATCGATCAACTTAAGGAGATTGATCGACTAGTCCCAAAGGATAGATATTAAATTGAATCTGGTGATTTTGCGGTCGATCATACAGTCGACCATTGCCATAAAAAATGATAATCTTAAGGTTTCGCGATCGATCACGGTAAGGAGGTGATCGACCAAAACTTAAACCGTAGGCCAAAATTGGTAACTGATGTCTAGAAGCTTGAGGAGTTTCTTGGAAACCAATGGGCCGCACCTCCTTAACGTCCTCTGAGAGTTATAGAGTGTATAAGAGAGGGAAATCATAAAAGAAAGGTTGTTTGGTCTTCTAGAGTTTTTCTCTCTTGGTTTTCTATCGACATTTCTTGTTCTTCTGGTTTTATGAGTTTTGTGCTGCTGAGAGAAGAGTTTCAACAGAGATTTGCTGTTGTGTGGTGAGTGTGAGAAGAAGGGAAGGATTTTAGCAAAAAGGAAGGTAAGAGATTTGCATGCGTACGAATGAGAGGCCATACGACAGAGATGTTTTCGCCC
>CM039486.1:20952137-21087392 GCA_022433065.1 Begonia loranthoides | reverse complement strand
AAAAAAAAACAACAGTAATAGTGTTGCAACAAACAACTAGATAAAGAACCAGGTCATCTCGAAGGCACTAGATTGTTTGTTCATACTTTCTAGATGCTTAACTTCATTAATCATTTGTCCATAGTCTATATAGGAAGAACATATATAACAGAACTAAACAAACTGAATCAGCAAGAACAAGTTACCACTAGAAATCTACAAAGAAGTAGTCATCTCACAACAAAGCCTACGGAGAGTTAACAACAGTCATTTCATCATTAGAGAAATTGCAAGAACTTCAAGAAACTAGCAGCAACCAAAACCAACCAGTACAGGAACTTGTAACAGAAATCAACCGAAGATTGAGCTTTGATCCCCAACAACCTGCTTTGATCTTCGTTGCTTTACTGATGTAGATTGAGCTTCACGTCCTGATGATCTTAAAAGCACAAGTGCTTTTTTCACTTTTTTGGGACCAAACCTCATATCATGGTCTTCTCCTGAGCAAAAAGTTGTCTCCGTCTCCGTCTCCAGTACAAAATCGGAATATTACAGCGTTGCAAATGGCGTCGCTGAACTTCTATGGATTAAATCTCTTCTTTATGAGATAGGCATCTCTTCTTCAGGTATCCAGGTAATCTTTTGCGATAACCTTAGTGCCACTTACCTGGTTTCAAATCCAGTATTTCACTCCAAATCTAAGCATGTCGAGATCGATAACACTTTGTTCGCAAAAATGTTCAAGGAAAATTTTTATCAGTTCACTTTACTCCATCCGACAATCAACTAGCCGATGCTCTCACAAAACCACTATCACCGTCCAAGTTTAATGATTTTCAGACCAAGCTCCTCGTCCCATGTCCTTGAGCTCGCGGGGTGATGTTAATCATACTTTCCATTTTCAATTACTTTTCATTTTATTTTCAATTATTGTAATCAATCGCTTTCCATTATTGTAGATTTGGTTTACTAGGTATTCATATGTACTCTACACATTATTCATTTAAGAATATCAAAAATACAATTCAGAATTCTCTCCTTCCTCTCTGCAAAAATAGTTTCTCAACTCTATGGACTTTCTTATCTTCCTTAACAATTTATGCTTAAAGCAGACATGGATATTACCAGAGACCCGTGGAAGTGACTGTTGCAGTGTTACAATTGATTTGCCAGGTCAAGATTTGTATAATTTCCAGCCTCGACTATTTGGAAAGGTATTCTTTGAGATTTATGTATGAAAAAGATTGAAATCGCAAGCGTTTAGTTTGGCATTTGACGCCTACAACGGCCGTATCTTTTTCATTTCATTATAACTATCAGGCTTTCATGCAAGTGTTGTTTGGGTGGGCTGATTTTTCTGTTTGTGAACAGATAATACCTGGTTAATGTAGGTATGAGGTCTTGACGGCCAAAGTTGAAATTCTGCTGGTGAAAGCTGAACTAATTCATTGGGCATCTCTTGAATATAACCCAAATTCAGCTATAGCACAAAAAGTGAATGCGCCACTTGGTATTAGACTACTTAGATGGGTTTCGAAGAATGAATAATTTGGGTGAATTTGCATTGGCATCTCAAAGGCCTTCTTATCCGTCAGCGAAGCTGCGAACTAAAGATTAGGATAAACGGGAAGCTGAAATGAAGAAATTGGGCCTCAAGATAGCGGTTGTTTATTATGTTGATCCTTTCTCGATTCTCAATTTGAACAATCAGGAAAAAGAAGAGAGTCTACCAAAATGCAAACAAGGACACGAGGAGAGTGTTGATATTTTTTTGATTTCGAAACATATTTTTTTTATTCACTGCATTACTCTCCTTAACATAGAAGTTACTTAACAGAAACAGTAAGACATTTAGCTTAAATCAAGTCATGTTTAACAGCAAAATGAAATAGAAAAGAACTCCTAAAGACTTGGTCAATTGACTAGTTTATTGAAAAATTCTAAGGTACTTTTTCAACACTCTTCCTTGTATTAGTAATTGCATATTAGAAGAGCCTTGGTGAATGCATTTGCTATTTGATCTTCAATCTTGCAGTGTAACATCGTGATTTATCCAACCTTTTGTTCTTCCCTCAAATGATACAACTTGATCTTGAAGTGCTTTATATTCCTATGAAGAACATGATCATTTGAAATTGCAATTGCAGCTTGGTTATCCACATGAATCTGTGTTGGCTCAGTTTGCTTCACGTGTAAATCTTACCTTAGTAATTGCAGAAATCTAATTTTTTTCTTAAAACTTCAAATTTTGCTTTGTGTAAAACTCGAAGTTTTCTTCATTTAAATTTAGTGATTTATTAAAACAATTAGATTTTAATAGAATTAATATTTGGTGTTGTGAAACCCGAGAATTTTCAAGAGAATGAATTTCCACGTGTAAATTCTTTTTCGCGTTAAATTGGTCATGAAGTTGAAAAGTTGATATGAATCGTCGCGTAGCGAGCACGTGTGAAATTTTGGTCAATTAATCAAATCAATAGAATCAAGAATTTTCAAATGAAAATTTCTTTAAGAGATAGAATTGAAATTTTTAATTGGAGTTGTAAATATCATTAGGTGATGTTCGGAATAAATCGGAATTGAAGTTGGTGGTTGAAGTTGAGATATATAATTTATGGATAAAATTATTGGATTAGTGAAATAATAAAATGAAAGAAATGATTTGATGAAAGGAGAGTGATTGGCGGATTGGGGGGTAAGTTTGGAATAAAAAGAATTTGAAGTGAGAGAAAGGGTTAAATGGTTTTTGGAAGAAGAAAAAAAGGTGATGTGATATAAAAAAAAAAAAAAAGATTAAAATATATAGTAAAAAGAAGGGGTAGAGTGTTGTTGGCAGGAAGAAAAATCGAAGAAGGGGGAAGAATGTGTAGCAAATTCTAGAAAATCAATACTAAAGGTATTGCAAATCAAGAAAATTTAAATCATATTTAAGAATGTGTCAAACATTAATTAAATCCTTAACTAATTTTACATCAAATTTCTCTAATGCTTTCACACATATCTTCTATTTAAATCAACTCTCATAATAGTCAACTATCCTATAAAAACCTACACATCTATGGTATACATTAAATTTCATTTCATATATCATGTACACTTCTCAAAACTTCAAAGTCTTTGAACATCATAATCCATCAATAGTGACATGTCAATAGTAATTATTACTTTTAAACAAAAGTACAACTCTAAAATACAATATAATTCATCATAACTTTTCATTATTCAAAAAGCAATTTATGACTTATTATTCTCATAAGAGTTTTTCATATTTATGATATATCATTCCCTTGTTATTACAATCATATCTTTATTACTTCTTATTTTACTTAGTCTTTTAGTTTTCTTTATTATTAAGTGTTTCTTTCAAACACCAGAATTTACAAATAGAACATTTAATGTTTATCCACCTACTTCATTAGAACAATATCTGCATAATATTAATTCTGAATGATCAAGATATTTACGAACTTAATGATTATTAAGTTATTCTTTTATTTCTCATATTATAATTCATAATGAATAATATAGATGAAATAGCAAAATTACAAATTCATAATCTACATATTAAAGATTTAACTTCTGAATTTAGTAATCTATCAGGAATTCCTTTCCAAGAAAAAATTATAATATGACCAAAAAATCTTCCTACAGGAACTCAATATTCACTCGGAACCTCTAATCTATCATTAGAAACATCTGAGAATTCTAAAATCTTATCCCTTTTAAACAATGTTATGGAAATTTTATCGTATCTTATTATTCATCATAATACAGAAGATTTACAAGAAATACAAAACAATGTGATTAACACAAATGAATATATAATAGAATACTACTATAAAACTAAATCAAAAATCAATAATACTCAAATTTTGATAATAACTCTTGATTCCTATATACGACAATATTTAGGATAAATCTAACTATGAATATTACACCTCAACCATTAGCTTTAAGTAAAAAATTAACTTTAAAAAATCGTAATGCTACTTTTATTAAAACCATTATTCATAATAAATCTTATTTTGCCTATATTGATACTGGCTCTACTTTATGTTTCGCAAAACGACATATACTTGAATCATGGACTAAACTAGACAAACCCCTTAAAATCATTGTAGCAGATAAATCAGTCCATCTAATATGGTACGTCGGTCATTATATTCCTATCTTTATTCAAGGTTATCCTTTTATTACTAAAACTCTTTATCTTCATGATTCTGGAGTTGACCTTATTCTCGGTAATAATTTCTTAAAATTATATCAACCTTTTATTCAACGACTTCGCAACATTTCTCTGGCTTTTCCGGGGAGGAAGGGACCTATCCAAATAACAACACCAATTATTTCTCAAACTGAAATTGTCAAACTTATAGCACATGAAACAATCAAAACTATTCACTTTTTATATACATCTCAACAAATTCTTGAAAATACACTTCAAACTGTATGTAATGAAAATCATTAGATCAATTAAAAAACATAAATACAGAAGAAATTATTATTCAACTTAAACACCCACTTGATGAAATTAATGTTCCTAATAGAATTCCTTATAGTATCCGAGATGTTGAAGAATTTAAACAAGAATGTCAACAACTCTTAAATTTAGGTATTATCAGAGAAAGTCATAGTTCTCATAGTGCTCCCACTTTCTATGTCGAAAATAAAAATGAAATTAAAAGAGAAAAACGAAGAATGGTCATAAATTATAAAAAAATGAATGACGCTACTATTGGAGATAGTTATAAATTACCAAGAAAAGACTACATTTTAGAAAAATTAAAAGGAAATACTTATTTCAGCACATTAGACGCTAAATCAGGATATTGGCAGTTACGACTGCATGAAAATACTAAACCATTAACAGCTTTTAGTTGTCCACTTCAAAAACAATTTGAATGGAATGTTTTACCTTTTGGATTAAAACAAGCTCCCTCAATATATCAACGATTTATGGATCACAATTTAGAAGGACTAGATGATATTTGTCTAGCTTACATTGATGATATTATCATTTTTACATCAGGAAATAAAGAAAATCATATTGATGCAGCCTTAAAAGTTCTAAATAGATGCAAAGAAAAAGGATTAATTATTTCTCAGAAAAAATCAAAACTATTGCAAACAGAAGTCGAATATCTAGGATTAAAAATTAATCGTAACGGAGAACTTCAACTTACATCCAATATCAAAGAAGGATTACATAAATTCCCTGATCAACTACAAGATCGAAAACAAATACAAAGATTTTTAGGATGTCTTAATTATATATCAGATCAAGGATTTCTTAAAGCATTAGCTAAAGAACAAAAGGTTTTACAAAAGAAATTATCAGAAAATATACCATGGACATGGACATATCAAGATACAGAATTAATGAAAACCATTAAACAACAATGTCAAACATTCCCAGTATTATATAATCCAAATATACAAGATTTTCTTATCATCGAAACAGATGCTTCCCAAGATACGTGGGTAGGATGTATGCTTGCCATAATCAATGGAAAAAATATTCTTAATTTAGATTCTTCAGGAAATTTCATTAAAGGAAATCATATTGAAAGCGATTTAACAAATAAAACAGAAAAACTTCCAACGAAATTATGCCGATATATTTCTGGAACATTTTCCAAAACTGAACAAAATTATCCTATTCAAGAACTAGAAAACTATGCATGTCTTAAAATTGTAAAAAAATGGAAAATCGATTTACTTGGAACTAGATTTGAACTGAGAACAGATTCTAAGTATGTAACAGGTTTCTGGAGATATAAATTACAAGAAGATTATCGAAAAGGCATATTAATCAGATGGCAGCTTCAACTGCATCAATATCAACCTTATATTAAATATATCAAATCTGAAAAAAACAGTTTTGCAGATACTCTTACAAGAGAATGGAAGCATATTCAGATTTAGTATCTTCAACAAGTATGAATCCTTTACTCGAGTTTTATACTCAAAAATATCTAATCAGAGCTTTTGCTAGGAACTTCAGTTCAACAATATCTAATCAGAGCCGTTGCTCAAAACGAACTTCGGTTCGTAATATCTAATCAAAGCCTTTGCTCACGAACTTCGGTTCACAATATCTAATCAGAGCCTTTGCTCACGAACTTCGGTTCAAAATATCTAAATAGAGCTTTTGCTCAAAGAATCTTACATTCATCGAATTTTGATTCGAATAACTTATTAGAGCTTGTGCTCACACTTCCTATCACAATTATATCAAGTGACGTATGTCCTGGACTACTCACTTATCTACCTATTTCATCTTTAGAGTGATGGATTCGACCAATCACTCATACCTTTATTTCACATTATCTTATTTAAAATGGAAGTGACAACCTACCTGTTATCTTTTTTACAAAAACCTATTACAATGATTCATTTCTTTCTTATACACCAAAAAATAGAAAGTGGTTTCCTAGACTTATCAAAGCCTAGCCTAAGACCTAATCATGATCATTTTAATCATGATACCTATTATTCAATCACTTTCTATTTTCCTAAAATTGACATTATTGTTAAATTCATCATCAAACATCTATCAGCAAGGAGAAGCATTCTATCAAGAATAGTATCATGTTCAACTACGATCCATCTATCAAAGGAAGATTATCAAGCAACATTCGAACTGGACATCAATTATAATGATTATCTTGGGAAAGATATAAATGAAGACCAAATCAAATTAAGATCAAAGCATCTAAAGTTTTATGCACCTATGATCTAAAGTTTTATGCACCTATTATCATCCAGAAGTTTACAGTCTCTTTGCAGAAGAATGAAAACACAATGTCTACAAACAAGAAGAATCTCTCAACAGAAGAATATCTACAATCCAGCAGATATATTCCTTATACACTATTAAGGAATATATTCGTTTCTATCTTCTTTTTCAATAATGTAATGTAATTATTGTACGGGTGATTCCCACTGTCGGGAATCACTTGACTTTTTCTTTTATTTTTGTACATTAGTGTGTGTCAGGGAATATATTCCCTTAGCTTTAGCTTTTCTTTATAGCTTTAGCTTTTCTTTTTCTTTATGTCAGGATTGTATCGAATATATTTCATGTCAGGAATATATTCTTTTTTCTTTATGTCATTGTAAATATAATAGTCTGTCGGGGATAGTACCCCTAAGGGTCTGTAAGGAGCTTGACCCTCTCCTATATATTGGTATTAGTAATTAACAATACTCAGAGTTGAAAGCAGAGCAGCAGGTGGCATAAGTCTCTAACGCTTCCTCTCCATTCAGCTTCGGCTGAATGTTAAGATCCTTGAGGTAATACTCTGGAGGGATCGAAAGCTTCTATCTCTGTCTAGCATCTCTACCATACCATACAATCGCCAGTTTATCAGGTATTATCAATCAGCTAATATTTATTAATGTCTGATAATTTAGCTTCTTCTTCAACTTTAATTAATCCAATGTTTGAATCTTATGAAGAACAAGAAAATTCAGGATATATGTTTGATGGAATTATTTCTAATCATAATATCAATAAACAAATTAGAAAATCTGATTTAAGTTTAACTGAAAAACATAACTTTGATATTTCATTCTTAGATATTCTTAAACAAAAATTATCTCGAAAGAATATAATCAAATATGGAATTATGATAGGAGAAGAACCTATATTTATTGAAAATACACACGGAAATATCATCATACCTATCATTAATAAAGAACGAATCTATGAAAAAATCACTAAAATGAATTCTGAAGAAAGAGAAAAAATTTCTTATATACATTGTAGTACAATTCAAATTCTACTTAAAAGCACATTTATGGAAGGAATTGACTCTCCTATTGAATTAGAAATTAGAGATGACAGATTAATTAATCATCACGAAAGTATTATAGCAACAGGGTTAGGAAATCTCTCTCAAGGAAAAATTAAATTCAATATAAATGTTCAATTAGGATTAAGTTTAAGAGATCACGATTTAAGTAGATCTATCACAGTACGTTATGAACTCAAACGATCTAATTTCATGAAAATTAAAAATTGTCCATTTACAATTACATATATGATTAATTATGCTTTAACTAATAGTCATCATAGTCTAACATTCAGACAAGACGAAAAAATATTTATTGACAAATTATTTCAACCCGTATTAAAACTAGAAACACCAAAACGGCATCTACAACACTTAACAAAACAAACTTTTAGTATCGAAGATAGAATTCCTTTACGAAGTAAATCTTTTTCTGCACAAACTCATAAATTTATTCCATATGAACTTCCTAGACATTCATTTATAAATGATATTCCCAAATCTCTTCAAATAGATGAACCTACTCCTTTATTCAAATGTATAGAAAAAGACATACAAAAAGAGAAAGAACAATCTTTACAATCGTTAAAAACTGTAATCAAATCATTAAGTAAAAGATTACAAGATTAAAATGACTTTTAATAAAACATCTAGAATATATAAATGTTCTAGAAATATTCACATCTGTAATCTCTTATAGTTATATTCCACTTAGAATCCCTGATAGAAAATCTGGTATCAGAGCTATGATCAGTTCTGGTATCATATCAGTTTATATTCCGCTTATATTCCGGCTAGAATCCCTTAGAAGAAAATCTGGTATCAGAGCCATATATTGAAGAGCCCCGATCCTCTCGCACGTGACCAAGGCACGTAGCGTGACTCTCCGTAGGGGACGCCATCTGTTTATGGGCCAGATGGTGGCAAACTGATAGGTATCAATTGTTGTGCCAACTCCATCGAGTTGTGGGTAACCCCCCGCTTCCGACACGTTTGGCGTGAGTGAGAATGTGTAGCAACTCCAACGCCTTTAGTATTGATTTTCTAGAATTTGCTACACATTCCCCCTTCCCTATTCTGCATCGGCCGAGAAGAGAGAGAGAGAGAGAGAGGGTGGCGAGCGCAACCAGTTCTGTCCGAACGAGAGCTGGCGACGGTAAGCGAGCGAACGGTCCGACTACGGGGATCTGTGAAGCCACGGCCGTGGGTTTCGCCTGAGGGGATTTCTTCGCCAATTTATTTTGAGTCCAGCTAGGGGGATCCATTTTGTGGTTTTTCAACTTCAATGTTTGTTTCAAAATTTATAGGTTTGTTCTAGGTGGACTTCTGGACTGAGAGGGCAGAGCCGAGGAGCTCCAACCCACTGATTTTTGGACTTGGTGAGTATGACAGATTAAGCCGATTATGTGCTGATTTTGGATTGTGATTTTCTGCCTCTGTTTTCTTTCGGGAATTTGACAAGAGAACTGATGTTATGGCAAGGTTTGCTTGTTTCTGTTTGGATTTAGATGACAGGCTCAGTTTTAAATTCCTGGTTGTTTAGAGGGAGAATGCTCATTGTTTGATCTTAGCTTGATGAGAATGCCGATAGATTCAGGCCTCTATTTTAGGTGAAGAAAAAAATGCCTTGATTGTTTGTTATGGCTCTTTAATGCCCTGTTGTATTTCGTTGAGATTTTGATATCCGGAAGATTCTAAGGACTTATGCTAGTAGGAATCACCCATCCTGTGCTTCACTGTTTAGTGATGGATTCCTAATGCTTTGTTGGAAAATATTCAGTTGTTGAATGTAAAATGTGTTGGTTCTGAAGCTGTACATGTTAGTTGGTTACTGACCAAGTTAAAGAGTGGTTGTTGCCACTTTAAGTTGTTATTTGAAATTGTTAGTGAGCTCTTAGGTTGGATCTAAGTATTGGTTAATTTCTTCTATGAGATAGAGAAGTGTTGATACCTAAGTGGGCAACTATGGGTCCTTGGGGCATATCGAATTATAGGGTATAAAGCAGCATAGAGTGAACATTAAGGCTTCTATCCAATATAAGATGTTTTACTTGATCCTCAAGATTTATTTATGAAATCTTGTATTTAACTTGTAGGCTCGGACGAGTTTAAGGACATCGAGCCGACACCTGAGATAAGTGTTCCTTCAGTTAGAAGAAGAGATCGCCATCTAGGTAGGGGCTTTATACTTAGTTGCTTGCATCGCATTGCATAGTTTTCAAATTAAAACTCTATTTTGTGGAATACCACACATGAAAAACCTGACGGGGGCCTGTTCGACAGCACGTCAGCTTTTTATACTATGTATGTACGAAAGTTTTACACGTTTACTTTTGTGCATTAGATTTCATGTTTTATGTGATGATTATAACCTGTATGGGATGAATCCTCCTGACATTTTGTATGGTCTCGGCGTCAAAGTATCAAGGGGACATCCCCGATACATCTCCTACTGTGTGGAGATGTTTTGTTTGCGTGCTGTTTGAAAATATGAGACATTGGGAAGGTGTTGACGCTTCCATGGGTTGCAAATCCCTAAACCTGATCAGGGTGTATCACAGGTGTGTCGTTGACGGAATTTGCTCATGACTCCCTGGAATCATGGGTGTGTCGTTGACGGAATTTGCTCATGACACCCCGGAAGACGGGCCGGGTCTACGGACCGCCGTCATTTTTCTTCCTCCTGCCTTATGAGGTGTTGCTTGCGTTAAAGGCCGCCTTTCTATGCGTTTGTTCGGGGGATTTCATGAGTGACCCTCTTTTTCACGGACTACGATTTTCGGTACAAAACACGACGAGAGTATTTGAACTTATAGTTGTCTATATATACAACCATGTTTTCTTAAACCTCGTCGGAGGCCTTGGGCCTGATTTGCTTGAGACAGAAAGGTTTTAAACGTTTTATTAAAATGTACATGATTCCCCGAAACACATGGTTTTCAAGAAAAAGTAAAACAAGTTTTACACATGCATAGTATTTAGTATAAATTCCATATTGAGCTAATCACTTACCCCACGACTCCCACCACTCCAGGTAAAGGAAAGAGTAGCAGAGCTTGCACGGATTAGTTGTAGACCTTGTTCCATTTCTTCGAGTTTTCTTTAGTTGAACCTTTATTTATTGGTAAGCGTAACATGGGATGACTTTAACTTTTAATTTGGATGACTGTAAAAGTGCTTAACTTGGTTGTTGAATTCCCTGAATTGTATGTACAGTACTTATTTGGATTTAAGGTTGATTATCTTTGCATTATTTTTTATTCTCGCAATCACTATATGGACCGTGGCCCATCACAAGTGGGTCGCGGCTGGGTATTTATTCAAGTCTTCCGCAATAATTTAACAAGCCTTGGGTTGAGCGATCGGGTCTTCTACGAAGACTGGGTCGTTTGGCCCGGCGTTTTTGTCCGGCCCCCTTTCGGGTCGTGCCAGGAGTTACATGAAATATTTTATATTTAGAATATTCAGGGGTATATATATGTGTGATTGATAATTGAATTTAAAGGTTTATAAAATGAAAAGGGAAATTCAGAATTAATAAGGGAAGGCTGATCCCCTCAATCGTAGGATCGGTGAGGAGATCTCGGCCATCTGATGTGATGCAATCGGACGGCACAGATTTAATCTGAGGATGGTTTATTCTCGGTCGTTGGATTAAGGGAGTGAGAAAAAGGGTAGTGATTCAACCGCTGCTCCTTTCGCGTTCGCAGGTGAACGCCTCCCCGACGGGGTTTGCGAACTCACCGCGTCCAGTTGCGGTTGGAGCGGGGATTCCAGCAGGTGAGGTTCGCAAGTCGAGTTGGGTATAAGAGGAGGACTGATGAGGGAAGAGGTTCGTTTTGGGTTTTGTTGTTCGCCTCTGCGGAACTGTCAACGAAGAGATTTTCTCCTCGGGCATTTCCTCCTCGTCGGCGAAGTGTTTCCGTCGGATGATTTCTCCTCGGCGTACTTCCTGAGGATTAGAGGTTTACAGTGACCGTGTTGAGGGATTTCTAGCTACTGTTATTGTCCAGGTAAGGAATGTAATTGTTTGCTTAGGCATTAGGCCCCTACATCAATGGGTTGTTGGATGTTGGTTTAGACATGTTTTAATTGCGAATTTTTATACTGTGATGCCTGAGAACACGATGGAATAAATTAAGTGATCTCTGCTTTGATTCAAAAATTTAGGAATTTGTACGAATGTTACTGTCTATGTTGATAAGCAAATAAATCTGTGTAGTGGCCTATAATTGGAGATTGAAATTTTGAAAACACTTGCTAAGAGTATTTCTGCTGTAAATTAAGTGTAGGAAACGGTTAGTTATGAGGATATTTGGTAATTGGAAATCTGAATTATATACTGTTATTTCTGAGTACTTTTGCCTATGTCTAGAGATTTGAAAGTCTGAAATAAATTGTTAGAGAAAATGACAAATCAACCATCGTGGTTTCTGGTCAATGACAATTTAACCATTGTGGTATATTTGCTAACAAGTTAACCACTAACGTATGAGAAATTGACAAATCCAACATCACACTCAAGTTAACAAACCCTCAAGCCTGGACGCCGCTGGTTTGAGGCGTCCAGGCAAAGAAAAAGCCTGGAAGCCGCTAACCAGCGGCGTCCAGGCTTGAGGACCACCCCAATCATTTTTCCTTTTATAAAGGGAAAATAAAAGTTAGGGCTCATTCTCCTACCCCCTACCCGACCCCCTGCTCTTCCTCTCCCTCCCAATCGGCTCTCCCACTCTCCCCCAATCGGCCACGAGTCCGACTACCGCACGGCGACGACCACCCGAGGCCGACTACCGCACGGCGACGACCATCTAAACAAATAACAGGTCTATCACAGTTCAACACTGCCCTCCACCTTGTATGTTTCCCGGTGATAGCACCAATGCACAAACTCCTCAGGAGATCTCCTCATGAAGTGAATGCACGGAATTGCATGGACACACGGGATGCCGGTCAACTCACACCGGTTACAAGTACAACTACACCTGTCCAAATCGACGGAGTACATGTCGGTATTGTTGCTGACCTCAAACTGGGCCGCTCCTGCAAATTGGGGACTCCAATTTCGACTGGCAAGTTGGACTTTGGCGAGCCGTTTGCTAATCATTGGACACAACAGATCGGTCGAGCGAGCCATTTTTTCATGTTTTTTCACGATCCTACCCATGATGCCCTTTCGAATGATCTCGAACATACTTAGAATTGGTTTGTCTCGGGCTGGTAGGATGCAGGCATTGAAGGACTTGCTGAGGTTGTTGAGGCTTATGTCGCACTTTGGGATGGAAGAGAAAGCATGTTTGGCCCAGCAGGTCACCTCTATTCCACGTAGATATTCATGGGCCGCCGGGTCAAGGACAAATAACTTGCCCATCTCTTTCTCAAATTGCTCCACTGTTGTGGCTCTTGATGCAGCCCACATTGCATCCTTCAACAACCTGCTTTTAAATTGTTTTTGAAAATTGGCATACAAGTGTCGGATGCAAAACCGTTAGTCTGCTTGCCATGCCACCTCTCTCACAGCTGGCACTAGTCCCCGCAAACTTTCATAATATGAGACAGACAATGGAAAAAACATGCATAACATAAACACATAATTCAAAAGCAATGCACAACACCTTTTGTTGATCAGAAATAATTGTCCATCCATTGCCAGATGGGGTGTTTAGATCGTCTAGCAACAATTCTATAAACCACCTCCATGAATCCCTATTTTCTGCTTCTACGACTGCGACAGCAATCGGATACATACCATCGTTCCCGTCGATGGTGACAGTAGTCAGCAGTTGGCCTGGAGTCGCTCCCTTTAAGTGGCAGCCATCTAAACAAATAACAGGTCTACCACAGTTCAACACTGCCCTCTTGCATGCATCCATGCACATGTACATCCTTTTAAATACACTCATACCAAGGTCAACACGCAGTGAACTTCCGGGATTCGACCTCCGAATCTCCTTAGCATAGGACCAAATGAGCTTGTATTGCTTATTGTCATCACCTTCGTTAATTTTCTTTGCCACATTTCTTGCCCTTCTAGCAAGGCTGGGTGTGATGTTGACGTTGACGTCCTTCCTGACAGTCTCAATTATGGAAGATACGTCCCAATCGGCCTGACTTTTAAATTTGTCTAAGTAATGCGTTGCCACCCATTTGGCAGTGGCATGGCGGCTTTCCATCTTTCGGGAGCAAGTGTGAACGTCGTTGTAAGACTTTATTTGAAACATCATTTCACGTCCTATTTATGACGCGTGCATCCTCCATGTGCATCCTTCCTGGCAAACAGCCCTCAACCGACGAACATCACTATGAGTGAATTTTATGCCGTACCCATTATTCAATGCAATAATCAACAATTTCTTCTCTAATTTTCGTCAATGAACTGTATTTTTTGCCAAGGCCCATACCAACGTAGCTGCATTGTGCTTCTGTTTGGCGTATAGACCTACTCTGTGCCATGTTAATGTCTTCATCACTAGTGGATTGGCACACTGATCGGAGGTCCTCATTGTCCTCTTCATTTAGACTTGCAGATACAGAATGCAACACAACTGCAACTTCATTTCCAATTCCACGTACCTCGTTTTCATTCTACAATAATATCTCTGAATGGCCCACTACAGCTTCACGGTTAATATCAGCTTCTTCGACACTCCAAGCACTCCAATGCGCCATTTTCTTGAAAACAAATGCTTCAACTTTGCCAAAATACCTTTCTCTTCTCGCTTCAGTTCTCACAAATCACTAGGTTTAAGGTATGTTTCAGATTCGGGAAGGGAGAGTCGAGACTGAGAGCCCTAATTTTCATTTTCCCTTTTTCATAAAGGGAAAATGATTGGGTGGGTGGATCCTGGACGCCGCAAACATGCGGCGTCCAGGCTTGTTTTTTTGCCTGGACGCCGCTTGTTTGCGGCGTCCAGGCTTGTTTGTTTGCCTGGACGCCGCTTGTTTGTGGCGTCCAGGCTTGCTTCTTTGCCTGGACGCCGCTTGTTTGCAGCGTCCAGGCTTTTTCTTTGCCTGGACGCCTCAAACCAGCGGCGTCCAGGCTTGCTTCTTTGCCTGGACACCGCTTGTTTGCGGCGTCCAAGCTTTTTCTTTGCCTGTGTTAACTTGAGTGTGAAGCGGCGTCCAGGCTTTTTCTTTGCCTGTGTTAACTTGAGTGTGATATTGGATTTGTCAATTTCTCATACGTTAGTGGTTAACTTGTTAGCAAATATACCACAGTGGTTGACTTGTCATTGACCGAAAATCACGATGGTTGATTTGTCATTTTCCCTAAATTGTTACGAAGGTTGCTACTCTAAGTTGGTTGTTGAAAACTGATTGCTTATTAAGGATAATGTCCATATTTAAATTATGCTATTTGTTGGTAATCAGAATCTGTTTATAGTGACAAAATGACCTGTCTTTAGTGATAGAAATATAATGTTGTTTTTATGCTATGGTAGTTAGCTAGGAGGTAAAAGCCAGAACTAGGTCCTTAATGGAAAATAGAAAATTAAGTATTATGCTGTTGGTTTGACTTCAAAGATCTAAATGTTATTTTGTTGGAAAAATAAGAAATTTGGACATAGTGTTACAATTACCAATTTAATCTGTTTTACATGCTGTGATTGTTATTCATATTGATAGATTGAAAACCCGCCTCAATGAGGAATAGAAAACCTGTTTTGTTGTATGGTGTAGCCTATAGTTTCCAGTTATTATAGTATGGTGTTTCTTTGTAATTTCAAGGATGTATTTCGTTATTGATGATAGGATATGGTCGGTTAGGTTTGAAGATATGTTGTTATTTATGCTTACCTCGAGGATATGTAGATTGCTTATTGATGGGATGGTTTGGATGTTCTAGTTATAGGTTTGAGATTGTGTTGACTGAATATAGCTCTGAATTGATGACATGTTTATTATGATTCTTTATGTTATGAATGAGGATGTCTACGGACTGTGGATCAAGAATTTGTTTATTTACAATTTTAAGCATGATATTGCATCCCATGCATCATGTTTTTCAAGAAAATGATTTACATGCATATGTTTTCACGAACGAAAAATAGAAACAGAATTTAAAAGTAGTATAAGTTGACTGTCCCATATGAGGTGGACCAAATGGTATCACTTATACTAAACTTATTGACTGGATATAATTATTGGGTTGTTATGGGTGGGGTTGAGTTAACTGTCCCGTATGAGGTGAACCAAATGGTGTCAATCTCCCTTGGACTGTTTATCCATATAATTGAATAATTATATGAATGAAAAGAGCACACACAACAATGATACAAATTTGAAAGTGGTATAAGTTGACTGTCTCATATGAGGTGGATCAAATGGTGTCACTTATACTAAATTTATTGACTGTATATAATTATTTGGTTGTTATGAGTGGGGTTGAGTTGGCTGTCCTGTATAAGATGGACCAAGTGTTACTCTCCCGTGGATTGTTTACCAAGCTGAATAATTTTATGAAGAAAAAGAACAGAAAAACAAATTACGAATTTGAAAGCGATATAAGTTGATTGTCTCATATGGGGTGGACTAAATGGTGTCATTTATACTAAATTTATTGACTGAATATAATTATTTGGTTGTTATGGGTGGGGTTGAGTTGGCTGCCTCGCATAAGGTGGACCACATGGTGTCACTCTCTCTTGAACTGTTTACCTATGCAGTTGAATAATTATATGAAAGAAAAGAAAGGAAAATAAAAGAAAACAAAATAAAACAAAAGATTGATGATTGAAAGTATTATTTTACGTGTTGCATCTCATAGTCATGTCATGTTGAATTTTGTATGTTATATTATTTGCCGAGTGTTAGACTCATTAGATTTATCTTGTGATGTAGGAACTGATAGAAATTAAAGAAATTGACGAAAGAACTTGTTGATAGCACGGTTGAAGGGAAATTGTCATGGGCAAAGCTGAAGCGTTGTCAAGCAAATGTTGATCGTGGGTGGGAATTTAAGAAATATAAATTTTAAGGATGTAAATTCTTGTTAAGATTTATGTTTATTTTTGTTAAATGTAAAAAAGAAATAATTATAAATGTGTTGTTCGTTTTAAAGATAGATTTTATTACAATTATTTTTATGTGCGGTTTTCTAAAAGTCTTCAGCATGATTTTAAATTAATATAAAAAGGGTAATTATTTAAGGATAAGTTTTACTAAACAATTATTTCAAAAGAGGTTTTCACAAGGATTTTCTTCGCCTGCTTTAATAAATGATTCATTTTTCGACGAACATACCAAAAAAATAATTTAACGCTACAGGTTGTTACAAAAGAGCCTTGGTGAATGCATCTGCTATTTGATCTTCAATATTGCAGTATAACAGCTTGATTTCTCCAACCTTTTATTCTTCCTTCAAATGATACAACTTGATCTTGAAGTGCTTTGTCTTCCACTGAAAAACAGAATCATTTGAAATTGCAATTGCAGCTTGGTTATTCACATGAATTTGTGTTGGCTCAGTTGCTTCATGTGTAAATCTGTAAGTATTTTTCTGGTCCAAACTACTTGATTTACTAATGCATTTGCTCCCACATATTCTGCCTCTGCTATGCTTTGAAGTATCAAATCTTGTTTCTTTGAACACCATGAAAATATATCTGATCCAAAACTAAAACAAAATCCAGTTGTGCTTCTCATATCATCAACGGAACCTGCTCAATCACTATCAGAATAACCTTGAAGTTTAAAATTAGGACAGTGAGAGTATTTGATATAATAATCTTTTGTTCCATTGATATATCTTACAATCCGTTTGGCAACTTGGAAATGCACTTCACTAGCACAATGCAAAAATCTTAAGAGCAAGCTTACTGCAAACATTATATCTGGTCTTGTGGTTGTGAGATACATCAAGCAACCAATCAAGCTCCTATACTGACTTTCATCAATTTTTTCTGCTCCATCTTCTTTGCAAAACTTCTCCTTTTGATTCATTGGTGTGTTAGTGCTTTTACAATATTTCATGCGAAATTTCTTGAGTATTTCCTTAGCATATTTTTTTTGCTTATGAAGACTCCATCATCATCTTCCTTAACTTCTATGCCCAGAAAATAAGACATCAAACCAAGATCTGTCATTTAAAAGCTTGAAGAATTTCAGCTTTGAACTCTTTTATCAACATTTCACTACTTCCTGTTACTAGGATGTCATCAACATAAACAGAAACGATAGTTAAATTAGCATATGCTTTTTTTATATATAAAGTGGCTTCACTTAGGTTTTTAACAAACCCAAGATTTTGAAGATATTCGTCGATTCTACTATACCAAACCCTCGAAGCTTGTTTTGAGACCATACAAGGCCTTTTTTAACAAGTAGATCTTCTCCTCCTGTCCTTTGACTTTGAATCCTTCAGGCTGCTTTACATAAATCTCCTCTTGAAGATTGCCATTTAAAAATGCCAATTTTACATCCAACTAAAAATCTTCCAACCTTTTTGTGCCGCCAAAGCAATTCTGATTGTATCCAAACGTGCTACCAGAGTAAAAGTTTTTGAAAAATCCACTCCAAACACTTGACTATACCCTTTCACAACTAATCAAGCTTTGCATTTATTTACAGAACCATCTGCATTAAGTTTTGTTCTATAAACTCATTTGACTCCAATGACTTTCTTGTGTTGAGGCTTGTTCATCAACTCTCATGTATCATTCTTTTAAATTATTCTAAACTCCTCTTTCATTGCGTCAATCCACTTGTCATCTTTCTTTGCATCTTCAAATTCTGAAGGCTCCAGAATAGCAACATTACTTATTTCATAAATTTCAGACAAAAGTTTTGTACCTCTAACCGAGACATCGTCTACATCATCATCAAAATGTTGTGGAATTTCTAGTTGCTCCTTTATTGACTTCTCTCAGTTCTATAGTTTATCCTCCATGAATTTGACATCTCTACTTACTAGAATTTTTTCATTTTGGGGCTGAAAAGTTCTTTAAGCCTTAGATGTGTAGCTATACCCAATGAAAACTCCAGGCTCAATCTTCTTATCAAGTTTGTCTCTTTTGATCAGTGACACGTAAGTAAAACAAAGACAACCAAATGTTTTTAAATTTTTCAAATCGGGTTTTTAGTCAAACCAAGCTTCAAATGAAGTTTTTTTCTACAAAATTCTTGTTGGCAGCCTATTCAGCAAAAAAACTAAAGTGTTTGCAGCCTCGGCCCACAATTGTTTTGGCAATTCCTTCTTATGCAGCATACACCTTGTCATTTTCATAATACTGCGATTTTTCCTCTCACTTACACTATTTTTCTATGGGGTATAAGGTACTATGAGTTGGTGTTCAATCTCAGCTTCTTCACAAAACTTGTCAAAAAGGTTGTTTGTATATTCTCTTCCATTATCTGACCTTTTCTTCTTCATCCTACAACAACTTTGATTCCCTACCAATGCTTTTATACTTCCAAAACATATTAGCAACCTCATATTTGAATTTAAGAAAATAAATCCAACAAAATCTTGTATGATTTTCAATAAATATAATGCAGTACCTACTACATTCAATGATGATATTTTTTGTGGTCCTCCAACGTCTGTATATACTAGTTGTAGCTTGTGTGTTGCTCTCCATGTGGTTTGAGGAAATGGTCTTCTAACTTGCTTGCCACATTGGCAAGCTGGACAATCAGCTATCTTCTATTCCAATGATGGTACACCTTTTACCAAATCATGCTTCTTCATACATAGCAACCCAACATGATGGAAATGCCCAAGTCTTCTATGCCATAATTTTGCATTACTCACAGTTGTTGAAAGAGTCATTTGCTCCTCCTCCATGAGATTTAGAGCAAAACTTTTTGCTTTCATTTTTACTTTGAAAATATCTTTGCCTTTTGAGTCTTTGATCAAACACTATTTATCTTCAAATATGACTTAAAAACCTTTTTCAATAAGCAGTCCAACACTAAGCATATTTTGGTCAATGTCAGTCACATATAAGACATTATTAATGTATTTCAAACCCCCTTGGCCTTGACTAAAATAAAATCACCATTTTCAATTTTCACTTTGGAAATGATAGTTTTATCAAGTTGTTTAAAGAGATTTTGGTCATTAGTCATGTGGTTTGTGCATCCACTATCTATGAGCCAAGAGTCGCTAGAGTTATTGCTTGTAGCGAAGCATGTTGCAACAAAAAGTTGTTCCTCTTTTTGCTGCAGCTCAGTAATTGCTTTTGCTTCTTCATGTTGTTGAGTCCTGCAAATCTGCTCCACGTGCCCAAGCTTTCCATATTTTCCGCATTTGACATCCGACCTCCACCAACACTTATTTTGTGTGTGATTAGTCTTTTTACAATGAGGACACAGTGGCAAGATTTCTGCTTTGTTTCTGTTGTTGTTTGTTACTATTATTGCCAACCTTGTTTTTCTTCTTATCGTTATAGTTCTTGTTTCTACCTCCTTTTGTGTTTGTTGTTTTTGCCTGAAAAGCACCCTCCATAGATTCATATTTTCTCATCAACCATCTTTGCTCGTGCCAACAAAGCATTAACTAATTCTGCCTCATGATAGATCCTTTGATTCTTCTAATGAGAAAATTTTAGACTCATACTTTTCAGATAGAGTAACAAGAATTTTTTGCACAATTCTTTCATCAGAAAACTCCTTACCCAGCAACCTCACCTTATTGACTATGCCCAATAAATTGTTAGGGTACTCTTTGATGGTTTTGTCTCCTTCATTTTCAGCATTTCAAATTCTCTGATTAGACTTAGCACCTTCATGATTTTGGTTCTTTCGTTGCCTTGTTATTTCTTTCTAAGGTAGTCCCAAATAGCCTTTGCTAATTTTAGATTCATAATTCTGGTGAATATTGAACTTGAAACAATAGAGAATAGACAAGCTTTAACTTTGAACTTCTTCATCTTCCTCTCCTTGTGAGTCTTCATTTGCGCCACTGTCGAATTCGCTGGCAATTGTGGGACGTCGTAGTCGTCTTCTAAAGCTTTCCAAAGACTTGATCAGTTGACCAGTTTATTTAAAAAGTTGTAAAGCACTTTTTCAACTGAGAGCAATGAGCAAATTTTTTGTAAGTTTGGTATTGCTCCCGAATTCAATCAGCCCTTTAAACTCTTTACAGTGTTTCTCTCTCTATTTTTACATTTTCAGCATCGGACCTGTAATCAAATGGGACTGTGTTGTGGACAGACCGGAAGGAAGTGGGCTCAAAGTAGGTGGAAGGCAGTGCTCCTGACGGTATGGAGTTGAAGAAATGGTAGCTTTGCTGCAAACCACTGTTTTACAGAAACTAAAACCACGTTCTTCTGATTCTGGGTAAATTATTACACTAGTCCTTCTCTGTGGGTTGTCGTACCTTTTTTCGAGTTTTCATTTTGCAAGTAATGGGTTAAGATATTTTATTTTTTAATAATATTACCCTTTAGATTTTTATCACTTGACGTATAGAAAGCACGAGATCTGCCAATCATGTTTGATTTTTAATCTAATTTAAAATTATCTTTCTTCATTATTCTATTCTCTTCTCATGAAAACTCCATTATTTTGGAGAATATACATCGAACACGTTTCCATGAAGAGATCAAATCAAACGAGGTAGAAAAAAGCTATGAAAACATTTGGTCCAACAATAAAACCAGAGCCATTGCGAGAGCAGGATCAAAACCAGGAAGAACATGCAATAGAAAAACCTCAACTCCAAAGTAAACTCCTTCCAGCATCGTCATCTTCCTCTTCATCTCCGCCACCACGTTCCTCGATTCATCCACCACCTTGCATGATCTGTTTGTGTAAGAGCCTTCAATCCTGTACAGTTCCTTTCTTCTGCAATTTACTTTTGCAATAACATCCTTCCTGGGTTTGAAAGGTAAAATCCCGTTGTTCTTGCTTACTACACAAATGGGTGGTCTTGTCCCTGTGTTTCTACCATCTTCGTTTACCTCCCCTTCATAAACTGACCATCGATCTATTCCAAGCTTCTGTGGTTTTCAAAGCTAATCACATAAATTTGCCAGAAGTTGCATAACTCGAGATTTTGATTTTCAAACACTTCACGTGAAGCACTTGTAATTTGTGATTTGACTGTCAATGTCTCTCAATTAATTTCCCAAGAGTATCAATTATGAGTAGAAGAAATTGAAGTTTAATTAAGGAGAGAGTGGATCAAAGACTATTAGAAAAGGTTGTAAGAAGGATTATCACCTTGGATCGTCGCATTGAGAGGAGAGTTTGTCCAGAGCCGTCCATTAGAATGAGTTGTTGGGGATGTCTGCCATAGCTGTCAACTCTATAAACTATATTCCCATTCGAACCAATCACCGTAAATCCATTGCAGCTCACTATCAGTGACTTCCTCCACACCGTCAGCGAGAGGCTTTCACAGCCATAATCACCCATAAGCTTCTCCTCTTCTTGATCTTCGTGTACTGTCCCAGACGAACTTTTGAAGAAAAGAAACATTTCCACCCGAGTCTCTCTCTCCGACCCTGTTTCTCTCTCTAAACTTGAACTGAAAGGGAGAAAGTCAGGCTAACTCACAGAGCTTATATAGTAATTTCATGGATGTTTGGAAGGATTTTGGAATATGATTTGCAGATTTGTCACATGACTGAACTATTCATGGAGGAACAGTCTTACCTAAAAGCTTGTAGCTGCTTTCGGAAAGATATTTCTGATGGGATAAAAGAAGAAACAAATCAGAAGAAAATCTAGACCTGACATTGCTCCACGTTTGAAAACGTGACACGCGTTGAGGAGATGGACTTTCAGTTTCCTTTTGTTCATTGTATGAGTTAAGAGAGACATTTGATTGCAGGAAAAGAGTGAAGATTCTTCCCAGTTCCCGTCCTAATTTTCCTGGTCTAAGAGTAAGACTGTCGTTTATGACGACTCTCTTCAAATTTTCTGACATGAAAGTGACCTGAAGATGCCACGTGGTTGAGCATGTTTGAAGAAAATTCAGCATCCTTTCCACCTCAAAAAGATTGGTTTTGTCCATTGTTTGCAGAACAGTCACAAGCTAGAGAGAGAGAGAGAGAGAGAGAGAGAGAGAGAGAGAGCAGGAGAGGGAGAGAGGGGGGACCTTTTCTTCCATGTCAGTCAAACTTAGAAAGCTGGGTCGTATATTCAAACTCAAATGCATGTCCTGTGACTGAACAAATGGCACTCTTTCAGCTCATAACAAGCTAAGCAGGAGGTAATGTAATATGCATTTTATGTAATCTTTCATCAATCCCGTGACTTCAACCAAAGAACATGTGAAATTCAATAGCGAGACTTTATAACATACATTAAATACTTCACAATTAAGGTTTTATTAGTTTTTGAGTGTTTTGGTTTTATTAGTCACGGCTCCCTCTTGAATATATTCTCTTGAATATAATGGTTTTGGATGAAGTGATATATTATTTTGAGAATGTTGAATAGGCTTTTTAAAAATGTTTATCGCACTATAATTATTACGCCTAATCAGAATGTTCTCATAAATTTGACCATAGTCGTCTAAAGTTTGCTTTATATGAAAAATTTAAGCATATCAACTAGCAACAGCTTAATATACTCATTTTTTACTGTACAAAGCATCATTGAATTTTGTTTCTTGAAGAATCATTAAACTAAGGATTTTTTAAGGAATTGAAAAGTTTCACTTGTGCTCTTCTTATCTACTATACTCTTAACATAATCAGAGTTGGTGTATTCTACTAAATCAAAAGAAGTTTCATTAGGATACCAAAATTCTAAATCACTTGTCCCACTCAGATTGGACTCTTTTCGACATGTTTGAAAGTGGGTACAAACAAACGCTAATAGAATATCCAGTCTACTAGCAGTTAAATTGTAGATGTATTCATGGGTGTAGGAGAGGGTTTAGAACAATTCATTTCGAATATTTTGATGAGCTCTTTGATATATTTTTCTTGGTTAAAAAATATTCCTTCTTTAAATTACTTAATTTGTAAACCAATAAATAAAAACTTTTAATTTCCCCATTATGCTCATCTCAAATTCCTTTGCATCAATTCGCAAATCCTTTACTATGTGACTCATTTAATGCATCCAAGCTAATATCATCAAAATATATTTGCATAACTAGCATGTTTTTGCTCTTGTGCTTGGTGAACAAAGTTAAGTATATTTTTCTTATTTTGAAATCTCTTTCAATGAAAAATTTGCTTAACCTCTCATAAAAAGCTTCAGAAGCTTGTTTAAGTCTATAAAAAGCCTTGTTAAGCTTATACACGTAGTCAACTTTATCATGAGCCTTAAAACATAATGACTGCTTTATCATGAGTCTTAAAACATAATGGTTGGTTTACATATGCTTTCTCCATAATATATCAATTTAGGAAAACACTCTTTCATCCATGTGGTACAAGGTAAAGTTCATAAAATAAGCAAAAGCAAGTAACATACGAAGTGATTCTAAATGTGCTATTGGTGCAAAAATCTCTTCAAAATAAATTTGTTCTTCTTGATTATACTCTCTCACAACCAACCTTGCTTTATTCCTTTCTACTATACCATTTTCATCAAACTTGTTCTTGGATACTTGTAACGACCCGAATTTTTGTAAATTCTTAAAAATGCGTGAAAATTTGAAATTTCTTTTTGAAACCAAATCAGAGAGCGCCTAAGTCCAGATCGCTACCAATCGTTCATAAAACTCGTTATTAAAATCTCATTTAATAAAATTATGCGAAAGTGTTATGAAAATCGTTTATTTCAAACTTTGCGGACACGTAAATAACTAAATTAAAGAAGAAATACTAAACCATTGAAATACTACTTTTTATGCAACTCACTACTTAATTTAATTACATCTTTGAAAAAGTAATTAAAATGGTTTCTCTTTTACCATTTTTATGTGTCTGGCCAGCCACGAACTCCCTCGCACGTGCAAATCCATCATCCGCTGCCTGTATTGTCTGATTATTATCTTTTGCTACTCCTAGTCCGTGCATTCCTTATAGCGTACTAGTACCTACATCCACACCACAAGTAACTGTAAGCCCGAAGGCTTAGTAAGGAAAAATGGTTTAATGCATATGAATGCCACTCTTTAGTCCATTTTAGAATGGAGGCCACTCAAACCAATCTTTTCATTAAGTCATTAATCTATTTATTACTTTACTAAATCTTACTTTGATTCCTTGAGATCCATTATTCTATTGATACCTTAGGATCCATTATTCTATTATTCTATTTTTCCATACTCGTACTTCGAGCTGGAATTAAGAGGTTTTTCTCATGTAATGGCATAGTGGTCGAACCTAGTCTTTTTCCTCGCATCTAGAACTCCTATATCCTATGAGGGAGGGGCTACGCCTAGATCGCAGACTAGATCCACTATCCATCCACTCTCAATTCTCTTTTCTTCTTCCTTTCTTAACTTGTTATCTCACTTATGCATGCTTGCGTACCACCACCGAGGTGGCACTTCCTATGCTTTCTATTAATATGATGCATAAACATATATTCTCAACCTAGCATGATACTTCACAACATAACATTCATAATAAAGTGCAAATATAAAGGAGTGTAACTGTAATTGAAAGCAAACTATAATTGAAAGCACATACAAGAGAACAATCTAATTAAACAACGAGGCACATAAGGAAATCGAACAACGAATGCACTTGAAATGGAAATACAGAAATTGAACACTCATAGCAGAACAATGTACAACAACTTAAATAAGGGAGCATGCTTGAATTAATAGAATACAATTCTATTAATTAGTATACTAATTATCCTAGTAAATTTTCTAACCCATTTACATGCTTCCTACGTTTATTATTCTAGGCGATTATTCTACTTAGTTATCCTAGGCGATTTAAACATGTTTTTATCTGAATTACTTCGTATGCTTTAATTCAAATGTACTTAATTACTTTAGTTGATTGTTCTAATAAGTTAACATACTCACTAATTTATTCAACATGCTTACTAAATATAATTACTAAATATAACTAACATGCTTAGTTCATTGCATTAGTTAATCGTGCTAGTTACTTAACATGCTCAATTAGTTATAATGGTTATAATATTCTAACTAATTTACTCTAATTAATCCTAGTTAAGTTAATTAATTAACATGCTTGTTTAATTAATCATTCTGGTTAATTACATGCTCAAGAAGTACAGGTTAAATATCCTAGTTTGTTTTTCTTAGTTAGATTACATACTAAATTCACATCATTAGTTAATCGTATGTTAGATTACAGGATTAGTTAAATTACCCTAACATGATCAAATCTAATTAGATGATTTCCCTAGTTAGTTAACATACTTGAACAATAATAGTAAATTCGATTCTTATTTATTAACATTAGCATGCTAGTTAGTTAACATGCTTAGTGTTCAATTAAATTTATTACACTAGTTAATTACAATTGCTAAACAATTAATATGCTAATTAAACTAACTACCCCAATTAGGTTAATTAACGGTTAGTCAAGTTGGACATGCTCGGGTTCGTTATTTATCAATTAATTGAATATCAAACTTGATAAGAAATACAGAACAAGAATAAAGCAACACGATTTATAAAACTTTAACTCAATCTTAGACCTCACATAACTACTTAACCTTTACTTACTCCACTTCTCGTTTCACTATCATACTACTGTCAAACTAACACAACCTAATAAAAGAGTTCGCTAACAATAACCAAGCGAATCATTACAGTAGGAAATTTACTACTACTCTAACACCAAATCACAGAGCATACAGAGCATTAGTAACATTATCAACACTTAATAATAGCATTTGTGGTGTAGGGCCTCAATGGCCAAAACACCCCTTAATCCTTACCACTTTGATGATTTCAACTCACGGACAACACTCTTCACTTGCCGACAGTGGTGTTCCCAGCCACGGTTCCTCTCCCAATTCTTAGTAGCTCACCCAACTCACACATAACGCTCACGTAACACTTAGCACACACAATTTCTCTCTCACTCAACTCACTCTCATTCTCGGCCACTCTCAGTTCATAGGGAGCTCTCTGGACTTCCCTCTCTCTGCAGAAGACAATGAATTGAAGAAGAAGGAAATGAAGATTTACCTGGAAAGAAGAGGGAACCATTGTACGTGTAGGTCAATGGTTTGAGGAGTAGCTGGAGACGTAGGGAGAGGCAGAGGTTTGACATCGCACCACTCCCGTACTCCACGTTGTTGGCCTCCTGCGGAACACGCACTAGAAGAGGAGGAAGCCGGTTTTATGTGGAGTACCAATAGGCTGGACCATGGCTTCCAGCCGCTCCAGCACAAACCGTCAGACCACCCCCAATGACCCGAGCCAGAAGCGCGACCAATCCTCCCGCGATGCCAATGCCATTCGTTACCATCTATCTGACGCCGCCCGCATGACGGTCATTGTCCCTTCGTCGTTGCCAACCCATCGCCATCGCCAATTTGGCCATCGTCGGTCACTGAAAATGACGGCCCGACATCCCCATCGAAATCCCGAAGCCGCAACTCGTCAATCCCACGAAGCTCGACGCCATCCCACCGCCACACGCTGGAGCCTCTCCCACACTGCTCCTCCCGTCGCTCATCGCTCGCAGGTCGTCTCGTCACCCGTCTCTCCCCGTCCCTCCCTTGTCCCTCGTTTCGTTCGCGTCCAAAGCACACAGAATGGCCTTTGGCCATTCTGCGTTTTATCCGCTGGACCGATTCAACATGAACTAGTTCAGCCCCTAAAACACCCAAACCCATTTTAAAATTACCCACTCATACTTCTAAATTTATCTATAAATTATAATACCCCCAATGGATTTAATTTATCAATTTAAATCCATTTTATTTCCTTAATATTGAAATACCCCATTTATCATTTTTAACCCTATTCTATTTGATGAACCGAGCTATTTTGGACGCGTGCAGACACAATGGTCTCGCCCGCATTCGTCCGAAGACTAAAGTCCTAAGGCTAAAACGGAACTTCGGACGAGGTGTGGCATCCTCGTCCTTGGCCGTATCGTCCTAAACCCAGATTCGGAAGTGAATCCACGTCCGCACGTGGCATCCGCGTTCATCTGAAAGTATCTATAAATCAGACAGATTCAATTCGGAGGAAGCTACTCCTCGTTCGCCGTCATCCGGACATCCGCAACTTCACAGCATAGTGAAGTCAGGATGAGATATCGCATCCCAGTCGTCCTAAGTCCTCGGGACGACTCACCACACATTTGCAGACGACATTACTCGTCCCCAACACCCTGGACCGTTTTCTCTCACGTTTTTCTCACTTAACTCCTATCCCGTAACATCTTTCCCATAAATACACATCATACGATGACACGTATAATTACGTAACGTAATATCCTAACCACTCCAACTTCTAATTACATTGCGTAAACGGGGAAAACATAACGGAAATAGCTCTAAACTTAATGCTCGAGAACACCCTTAATAATACCCCGATAATTATCCAATATAAACAAAGTCGGGGTGTTACAATACTCATTTAGTTTCAAGAACGAAATGTGTTAGGATTCGTGCACGCCTATAGAGAGGGAGAGGGATTCGTGCACGCCTATAGAGAGGGAGAGGGAGAGGGAGAGGGGGGAGGGGGGGGGGGGGTGAATTAGGTGTGCTAAACTTTTTTGTGCGATATTAATATTTCTAACCCTAAGTGATTTAATGCATATAAATAAATAACAAATCACAAGTATAAAGAGAGAGGGTTAGAGAGTTGACATCGGTTTGTTCACGCGGTTCGGCAAATCCCACCTACGTTTGCCATCCAAGTTTTCAACTTAGAAATCCTTAATTGCCCAACCTCCCCGGTTGGCGATGTTTGACTTCACATATTTCAAACAAACCTTTACAATGACTAATTCTCAGGGTGTCACCCTTCTCTTGACTATTTGCAAGATGTCACCCTTTTCGTTCAGTTACAATAATTGTGGAAATGAAAATTACATTTTAGAACCTAACTCTCAAAGAGTAAATCTCAAGTTATAGATTGAGAATGTTAGACCTATGCACTTTTTTGATAAATGAGAATATGAGTATAAAATTCAGCAGCGTTTCGGCAGGATTTTCACTCGTTTTTATTCCAGCTTCGGAGTACCCTCTATTTATAAACTATGCTATAATGGTTGACCTTTTCCTTTTTTGTCGACCGCCTTATGGCCGTTGGATGTTACCGTTGAGTTTTCTGACCGTTGGAAGAGAGCCGTTGAAAAGTGTGATACAGATCGATCGATCATGCGGTCGATTGTTTTCTTCATGGATGCTTATGCGGTTTATCAAATGGTCAACCTTTTCCTTCGCGACATGAGGTTGAGCAATATACCCTTTTTGTGGTCGATCAAACGCTTGACCGTTTTCTTCATCGCAGAATTCTTAGGCAATCTGCCATTTCTATAGTTGACCATGCGGTCGACCGTTTCCTTCGTGTGGATAGTTTTTGGTCGACCTCCTCTGTTGTTTACTCAACCTCTTGCCTTCCATTTGCTATCTTTGATATTTTTAAGTTCTAATATGATATTTATTTACTACATGAACTTAGATATACATGTTAGCACAACTTAATACCCGTATTGAGAGTATTTCTAATGAATATAAATATAAATATAATGATTAAACAATTAATAACAAAAACAAATAAACAACTTATAATTACAATCAATATAAACATCATCAAAATAAATAAGCCTAACAACACTTAAGCTAACAATCTTTCAATTTTTTATGATGACAAAATGTTATAAGTTGTTTATTCCTAAATATAAGCATGTATATACATTATTACATAATATGATTTCTCCCCCTAAGTTTATGCAACTTTTACATTCAATTTCATGCATACATGATTCTCTACTCAACAATTTACAGTCTGTCCCCTTTTTTGTCATAATAAAAAAGAAAACATTGGGAATGACTAACCACCAAGAAATCTCTCCCTTTGACAAAATTCAACACAGGAAATATTGTAATTCAATTAATCAAGACAATTTATTTTCTTCTCCTCCTGTTGAATCTTCAACAAGAATATATGGAGGAATATCAATCATTCAAAACAATCTATTTTCAAGAAAAATATATCAATTGTAATAATCTATCTTAAAAACATATCCAAGTAAAAAAAAAAAAACTTCTCCCCCTCTATATTAATGCACAAAATCAAATCATTTGACACTTTATGCATCAAACACAAACAATTTTATTTTCTCTCCTATGTCAATAAACAACTTCAATTTTATGGCGATACTTAACATTCAATTTACTTAAAACTATTTTCCTCTCCCTCTTTTTAATTATCAAATGAAAATATGAAGAGAAGACAATTTTTAAAAAAAATGATACCAATTAAAATAAATTGATTGATTCCAATTGTTGTAAAAACATTTCTTCCCCTTTAACAATATTCAACATTAAGTCATTTGGGGAATTCAAAACATCAAAACAAACAATTGTCTCTCCCCCTTAGTATATCAATTGTTGGGAGAAGCATCTAATTATATAACAAGAAAAATCTATTTGAAATTTGTAGAGAAATGAAAAGCTTTAATTAAAAAAAATGAATCGAGATAAAACTATTTTCTCTCCCTATTTAAATAACCAATTTCAAATCAATGGAGAGTCAATAGACATCAAAACAAATTCCAACAATCTTTCAATATAAGCAATTTATGATACAACTTGTTGGATTACCAAAAATAAATCTACAACTATCAATTGAAGAATTAGAGAATGAGTTCAAATCAATGATGTCAAAGAATATGCAAATAAGAGAATCAATGAAATCCAATTATCCTATATGCATATAATTTATTCAATCCAAATCAAATAAAAGAACATGATTTTAACCTATTTCTACATAACAAGAAAAATTTATTTGAATCAAGAGTATAAGTGTTAACCAATATCATCACATTATATACCAACTCTTGATTCAAAAGTGGAAAAACTCCTAAGTAATTTACTTAGGCACCCAAACCTTTTTGGGGCCTTTATCCTTTGCAATGGTCCCTTTCGGAACCCAAACCATTTTAGAATTTGTCTTTTTATCATTCAATTTTATAGGGCAAACAAAAGATTTATGTACTACAAAATTACAAACATTGCATGTACTAGAACACCAATAAATTCTTATAATTTTTCTTTCTTGCAAAGGGTTTATTGTAACGACCCGGTTTTTCGTAAATCCTTTAAAATGCAAGAAATTCAAAGCTTTTGTTAAAAACAATTGGAACTGCATTTAAAACAAATCAGAGCGCGACGCAAAACCAAACCACTACTAACCGTTCATTAAACTCGTTATGAAAATCCAATTTAATAAGATGCGGAAGCGTTATAAAAATCATCTATTTCAAATTTGCGGAAGCGTAAATAAATTCGTTTGAGAAAGAAATGCTAAACAATTAAAATACAATTTGATTACAACCCATTGAACTTTTACTTCCCGTAGCCTGACCAACCACAAGCTCGCGCGTGCAAAATCCTTCATCCCTGTTTCTAACTATCTTCGCCTACGAGTACCTACATCACAAGTAAATTGTAAGCCTAAAATGGCATAGTAAGGAAAGGGTTAACGGTAAAAAAAAAAAAGAATTTAATTAACTAAAACAATTCTGCTAATGAACTAAAACAAGGAATTAATAGCCGAATATCATCTAAGGAATATCATCTAACAATAAAGGAAATTACAGAACTAACAAAAATCACAGAGCTAATAGTCATAGAGTAAACAACCAAGGGAATATCAATGAATCTACACTAACAACAGCCAAGGAATTAACAAGGGAGTTAACACTAATAACGCATTTAAGGAAAACAGAGAAAGCTAACGACAAAAGTCAACCAACCATAACTCAACTCACACACACTACTTGTGGGTTGGGCTTAGACGGCCAGACACACCCAATCCTTACCATCACTGAAGACACAAAACAGGGACAGCAACTCCACGGCTCTCAGCTCACATGGCAGCAACTCCAGCTCCAACAGCTCACTCCAACTCTGCTCCTTCACGGATGGCAGCAGCTCCATCTAGGATAAAAGCTCTAGCAGCTGGACAGGGACCTCACGCTCAGTTCACAGCAGCTCCCAACTTCACCACAGCAGCAACACTCCACCTTCAACTTCCAACTCCATAGCTCACACTCACAATCCCACCACTCACACATCCTCACCCGCCAAAGAGAAACACACCACGCAGGAAGAGCTCTCTCTCTCGCTCTCTGGAACTCTCACGTAGGAAATGGAGGACTGAACAAAATTAGGGAAGAGAGGGCTAATACGAGGGAGAGAGAGGGACAACGTACGTATAGGGAGGCAGAGGGGAGGGTGGCTCCGTGTAGGAGTCTAGGACCAGTGGGGGAGGGTGGCGCCTACACTGGAGATGATTTCTTGTCGAGAAATCGCGAGACATAAATGACTACACGACAAGAATTGAGATATTAAATCCATAAAATTACGCAGAACTAAGCTCTTTCGGATGAGTGCGAACGCATTCATCTCATCTGCATTCAACCCGGACACGACCATCCTCGTCTGGATGAACTTCATTCGTGAAGAATTGGGATTTCCTATCGAGAAATCGCGGGACGTAAATGACTACACGACAAGAATTGGGATATTAAATCCCTGAAATTACGCAGAACTGGCCTCTTTCGGACGAGTGCGGACGCATTGGTCTTGTCCGCATTCGTCCGCATGTACAAAACTTCTAAAGATAAATTGCTTCCTTGGACGAGAACTGGCATCCTTGTCCATAACTGTACCGTCCGCAGATGATGTTCGAACACACTTTGGCGTCCGCATGAGGTGTCCGCACGCATCTGCATATGTTCAAGAAATGGACAGAGGCAAATCGGACGAGGCCTCACCTCGTCTGCGAGTGTCCGAAGGTGTCCGGATCTGGACAGATTCGACCCAGACCCGACCATCCGCGTCCGCATGAACTTCATGCGTTCGCAGCCTCGTCCGGAATGGCAACAGAGGCATGGACAACCTTTGGGACGGGAAGATAGCGTTTCTGAGTCGTCCCAAAGTACTAGGATGGCGTTCTATACATTTGCAGACGAGGAATAACGTCTGCGGAGTCGTCCGAAAGTGCACAGTCTATCACTTTGCTCACATTTTCCTACTTAACTCCTATCCCGTAACACTATCCCCACAAATACCCGTCCTAAAATGACACGTATAAATACGCAATGTAATAATTACATCACGTATACGGGAAAAATGTTACCGGGAATACCCCTAGACTTAACACTCCGAATACGTCCTCGGTAATACCCTGATAATTATCCCACTTAAAAAGTCGGGGTATTACGTACCTCCCTCTTTATATAAATTTCGTCCTTGAAGTTTGCCTAACGTAATACCCTTTTTACACTCAACAATCGCTAAACTACCCATCCCGACACTTCTTTAGCTACCCAATTTGGTGTCCTAGATGATTTTACACTCCTATCTTCTAAAATACTAACCCCTCTCAGACTGACGGTTGCCTAACTCTTGCTAATGGATCGACTTGACAACGTCCAAACGCATCTCTTTGCATCAAAGTCGATCCAACTATCGAACTCACTCTTTCACACTTTCGCTGTGCCACTTTGATAACACTATTAACCCATTGACCTCCTTGGTTTCTAACCCATTTTTGCTTCCCAATTTGTGTGTGTATACCAGTTTCTATTTCTATTTCTGTTCCCATTTCCATTCCCGTTTCCGTTCCATCCCTAGAAGTTTATTTCTAGAAACTTCGTTTCCGTTTCTGTTTCCGTTTTTGTTCCCATTTTTGTTTTTGTTCTCGTCTTTGTTCCCATTTCCATTTCAAGTTATTTTTTTGTTTTTTTGTTTCTAGCTCAGAATCCGTTTTGCTATCCGTGATCGTACACATTTTCGTATTCGTTTTTGTTTCCATTTCTGTTTCCGTTTCTGTATCCATATTCGTTTCCATTTCCATTTCTAGAAACTTTGTTTCTGTTTCTGTTCCCGTTCCCATTTCGGTTTCTGTGCTTGTACCATTTTCGTATCCATTTCCGTTTCTGAAACTTCGTTTTTTGTTCCCATTTCTGGTTCAATTTATGTGCTCGTGCCATTTGCCTAGGCTCTACAACACCCTCTCTATTCCTTCTCAAAGGTCAAGACCCAATGGTTAATTATTTGGCTAGGGGAAATCCTATTAGTCCTTAATATCGCATTTACCCTTTATCTACCCGTTGTAACCTAAGTGACAACGTAGTTTTAATTCTCGTCTTTTTATTACATTTTTACCTTTTATGTTTTTAAATCGTCGTTATATTGTTTGTGACCTTCGGTATAGCAGCAATGACATATATTTCCGAAAGCCTGCTAATCATTGGCCGTTCTTTTCATCATTGCCTCCGATATAGGAGTAATGGCATAATTTGAAAGACTGCTAATCATTGGCCATTAGGTCCTGGCATAATCCAGGGACATTGCAATATACGAGCAGCAATGGCATAATCCGAAAGCTTGCTAGCGACGATGGCATAATCTGAAAGCTCGGTAGCGACCGTGCCAAAAAACCTTAGCCACAAAGGCTCAACGGGTCTTGCGTCATATCATTGTCTTTTTCTTTCTTTAGTTCAATTTTCATTATTTATTAATTCTTTGTCTTCACTCTCCTTGCTCGCGGTTTGTTCGTCGTCTGTGCCCAACTAGTGTATAATTCAACCTAAGTGCCCTTGTTTAACTATCTGACTTCACTTAAATATCTAGTTGGTCTAATCTACGTCCCTTCCACTTATTCCCCCGTTCCTATTTCAAAAAATTTGGACAGAGTCTCCCTTGTCTTTAGACTCCCACAAAGTTAAACATCCTGCATAAAAATTCCCAAACAGTTCTAGTATCCTCTATCCTCGCTTACGTATACTCATACAATCATCCCGTTATCTATAAAAGAACATTATCTACGACTCGTTCCTTAACTATAACGCCATTGTCGTAAAAAAAAAATGCTTAACTAAGGAAAATAATTAAAGCGATCAAATTAAAGTACAGGGTGATCCAATTTAAGTACTTACAGTCGATGAAGTATTTTCCACGTCGAGGCTTGTGCTGACAGGCAGGCTACATTATTAGTTTGACTTTTTCAAAAATTGTTTTACTCAACATTTTTGTAATAGCAGTAAAACAAAACAAAATCGTACAATTGAGAGACTTAGTTTTAAAAAACAATTATCAGAGCAGTGTACAAAATCGTTTTTAAAACATTTGCTCTGATACCATCTGTAATGACTTGATTTTTTGTAAATCCTTTAAAATGCGAGAAATTCAAAGCTTTTGTTAAAAACCATTGAAATTGCATTTAAAACAAATCAGAGCGTGACGCTAAACCAGACCGCTACTAACCGTTCGTTAAACTCGTTATGAAAATCTAATTTAATAAGATGCGGAAGCGTTATAAAAATCATCTATTTCAAATATTGCGAAAAAGTAAATAAATTCGTTTGAGAAAGAAATGCTAAACAATTAAAATACAATTTAATTACAACCCATTTAACTCTTACTTCTTATAGCCTGACCAACCACAAGCTCACACGTGCAAAATCCTTTATCCCTATTTCTAACTATCTTCGCCTACAAGTACCTACACCACAAGTAAACTGTAAGCCTAAAATGGCTTAGTAAGAAAAGGGTTAACGATAAAAAAAAAGAATTTAATTAACTAAAACAATTCTACTAATTAACTAAAACAAGGAATTAATAGCCGAATATCACCTAAGGAATATCATCTAACAATAAAGGAAATTACAGAACTAACAGAAATCACAGAACTAATAGAAATGACAGAGCTAACAGTCATAGAGTTAACAACCAAGAGAATATCAATAAATCTACACTAACAACAGCCAAGGAATTAACAAGGGAGTTAACACTAATAACACATCCAAGGAAAACAGAGAAAGCTAACGACAGAAATCAACCAACCATAATTCAACTCTACTTGTGGGTAGGGCTTAGATGGCCAGACACGCCCAATCCTTACTATCACTGAAGACACAAAACAGGGACAATAACTCCACGGCTCCCAGCTCACACGACAGCAGCTCCAGCTCCAGCAGCTCACTGCAGCTCCAGCTCCTTCATGGATGGCAACAGCTCCAAGAAGGATACAAGCTCCAGCAGCTGGACAGAGACCTCACGCTCAGTTCACAGCAGCTCCTAGTTTCACCACAGCAGCAACAGCAGTCCACCTTCAGCTTCCAACTCCACTGCTCACACTCACAAGCTCACTACTCACACATCCTCACCCACCAAAGAGAAACACACCACGTAGGAAGAGCTCTCTCTCTTGCTCTCTGGAACTCTCACGCAGAAAATGGAGGACTGAACAAAATGAGGGAAGAGAGGGCTAATACTGGGAGAGAGAGGGGACATCGTACATAGAGGGAGGCAGAGGGGAGGGTGGCTTCGCGTAGGGGTCCAGGATCAGGGGGGAGGGTGGCACCTGTGCTGGAGAGGATTTCCTATCGAGAAATCTAGGGACGTAAATGACTACACGACAAGAATTGGGATATTAAATCCCTGAAATTACGCAGAATTGGGCTCTTTCAGATGAGTGCAGACACATTGGTCTCGTCCGCATTCGTCCGCATGTACAAAACTCCTAAGGTTAAATCGCTTCCTCGAACGAGAACTGGCTTCCTCGTCCTTAACCGTACCGTCCACAGATGATGTTCGGATGCGCTTTGTCGTTCGCATGAGGCTTCCGCATGCGTCTGCATATATCCAAGAAATGGACAGAGGCAAATCGGACAAGGCCTCACCTCGTCCGCACTCGTACGTGAGTGTCCGAAGGTGTCCAGATCTGGACAGATTCGACCCGGACGCAACCATCTGCGTCCTCAGCCTCGTCTGAAATGGCAATAGAGGCAGGGACAACCTTTGGGATGCGAAGTAGCGTCCCCGAGTCGTTCCAAAGTACTGGGACGACGTTCTATACATTTTCGAACGAGGAATAGCGTCTGCGGAGTCATCGCAGTCGTCCGTAAGTGCACAGTCCAGCACTTTTCTCACATTTTCCTACTTAACTCCTATCCTGTAACACTTTTCCCACAAAATACCCGTCCTAAAATGACACGTATAAATACGCAATGTAATAATTACATCACGTATACGGGGAAAACGTTATCGGGAATACCCCTAGACTTAACACTCCGAATATGTTCTCGGTAATAACCCGATAATTATCCCATTTAAAAAGTCGAGGTAGTACATTCATAGCTAATATCAGCTTTATCGAATGTGACCCTTTGCTTTCTTAAAAGCATATTAAACTTTTTTCTACCGTTTATAAATTTCAAAACAATATAATTCAAATCACTATTTTCAACATTTAATTCACAAATATCATTTTCAAGTGATTTGTTAGTAGCATTCAAATTTTCATTTATGCTTTTTAAGTCATCAATTTTTTTTTTTCAAAAGATTTAACAATTTCAACAAACTTTTTATTAAATTATAATTTTTCTTTTTCAAGGATTTATATTTACGTTTAAGCATGTTGAATTGTTCAAATAATTCTTTAAAAGCTTCTAGCAATTCATTATAATCATTATCTATATCGCTAGAAGAATCGTGTACCTCATTTTCCTTGGCCATTAAGCAAATGTTGTCCAAATCCTCTTCTTCGGAGGATGATTATTCATGTGTGGCCTCAAGGAGTCTCCAAATTTGATGTGCACTCTCACATCTTTGAATCCTATCAAATTCATTTCTTGCCAAAGCACAA
The DNA here is from genome assembly GCA_022433065.1 of Begonia loranthoides. NCBI lineage: Eukaryota > Viridiplantae > Streptophyta > Magnoliopsida > Cucurbitales > Begoniaceae > Begonia > Begonia loranthoides. The sequence continues at coordinate 21,049,934 of CM039486.1, read as the reverse complement.
AATAGCACATTAGTAGCTTTAGCATTTAAACTCAATTTGCATGTATCAAATTCATCATATTCATAATATAATTTTGGGGCATTTATACCATTTACGCATTTCATTAGCACATTTGCCCCATTTTCAATTATATGCCACAAATCATAATCTAAAGATTGAATAAATATTTTCATTCTAGACTTTCAATATAAATAGTCATTTCCATCAAAATACGGAGGCCTAGAAATAGATTGACTTTCAAAGTTCATATTAGAATCATAATCAATTTATCCAATCAAGGATTTCAAACAAATTTATCAAATAATTTCTAACTAGAAATTTATCCCAATATATGCAAATCAAGTAAAATTAAACCAATTAAACAATTTATGCAAATATATACAATATTACACAAAAACTTTTAATAACCCGCTCTAATACCACTTGTTAGGATCCGTGCACGCCTATAGAGGGAGGTGAATTGAGTATGCTAAACTTTTTCATGTGATATTAAAATTTCTAACACTAAATGATTTAATGCATGTAAATAAATAAACAATAACAAGTATAAAGAGAGAGGGTTAGAGAGTTGACACTGGTTTGTTAACGCGGTTTGGCAAATCGCGCTTATGTTCGCCCTCCAAGTTTCTGACTTGGAGATCCTTAATCGTCCAACCTCTCCAGTTGACGATCTTTGACTTCACGGGTGTCAAACAAACCTTTACAATGACTAATTCTCAGGGCGTCACCCTTCTCTTGACTATTTGCAGGGTGTCACCCTTTGCGTATGGTTACCAGAATTGTGGAAATGAAAAATGCACTTTAGAACCTAACTCTAAAAGAGTAAATCTCAAGTTATGGTTTGAGAGAGTTAGGCCTATGCACTCTTTTGATAAGTGAGAATATGAGTATAAAATTCAGCAGCGTTTCAGTAGGATTTTCACTCATTTTTATTTTAGCTTCGGAGTGCCCTCTATTTTATAAACTCTGCTGTAGCAATCGACCTTTTCATTTTTGGTTGACCGCCTTATGGCTGTTGGATGTTACCGTTGCATTTTCTGACCGTTGGAAGAGTTGTTGAAAAGTGTAGTACAGATCGATTGATCATGTGGTCGACCATTTTCTTCATGAATGCTTATGTAGTTTATCAAATGGTCGACCTTTCCTTTGCGACATGAGGTTGAGCAATCTGCGAGGTTGAGCAATCTACCATTTTTGCTGTCGATCAAGCGGTCGACCCTTTTTTCATCGCAGAATTCTTAGGCAATCTGCCATTTCTGCGATCAACCGTGAGGTCGATCGTTTCCTTCGTGTGGATAGTTTTTAGTTGACCTCCTCTGTTGTTTACTCGACCTCTTGCTTTTCATTTGTCATCTTTGATATTTCTAAGTCTCAATATAATATTTATTCACTACATGGACTTAGATAGACATGTTAGCACAACTTAATACCCGTATTGAGGGTATTTTCAATGAATATAAATATAAATATAATGATTAAACAACTAAGAACAAAAAATAAATAAACAACTTATAATTACAATAAATACAAATATCATCAAAATAAATAAGTTTAACAACACTTAGATTAACCGAATGTACCTTAGATGATGGAATTAATTCTCAAACTTCTTATTGCATGACCACAATTCAATTTTCACTTATTTTGGGCTCATCAAAATTTTTGGGTTCAATTTGAGAAATAAAGGTTATATTTGTAAAACCTGTCAAAATTTTTAACAACGAATTTCACGTGTAAGTTTTTTGTGTTAGAATCGGTCATGACGTTGAAAGGTTGAACTGAATTGTCGCGCAATGACCATATGTGAAATTTTGGTCAATTAGTTAAATCAGTGAAATTGAAAATTTTGAACGAAAAATTAATTAAAAAAATAAAATTAGTGAATTAATTTGATTAAAGAAAAGTTGTTGATTGATGGTCAGAATAAATCAGGATTGAAGTCGGAATTTAAGGTTGAGTTATATGATATATAAATAAAATTAATATATAAGTAAAATAAATGAAATAATAGGATTAGGAAAAGAAAGTTTAAAATAAAGTAAAAGGAGAAATAAATTAATTAAATAGAAGAATTACCAGGAAAAGAAAAGCGAAAGGCAGACTGCGAAGGAGAGACTTAAAATAAAAGGAGGAAAGAAATTAAATGAAGAAGAAAAGAAATTGGAGCAGAAAAAAATAAAAAAATAAAAGGAAAAGGATGTAAAATAAAAAGAAAGAATAAAAATGAGGGGAAAGGCTTCTCTCCGTTGCTTCTTCGCCCGAGAAGAGACTTCGCGGGAGAGGACTGACCGAGACGAACCGACGGTGGCTGCGGGAGGTCGAGAACTGTCGAACGCGGTGGTGGTGTGGTCCGTCCGCGGACATTTCGCGAGACTTGGCAGAATCGGGAACTCGGGGTTCCGGCGATTGTGCGGTCCGTACGAGGCAATCCAAGCAGGAGTTGGCGACGGAGGACCGAGCTGAGGGATACCGTTCGCCATTTCTCAGATTGAGGTAAGAAATGCCGTAATGTGGAAGATAGGTTTAGGGTTCCGCTTTGATTTCTGTTTTGGGGTTTCTGAATTGGATGATGAAAAAAATCGTGGTTAATGAAATTGATTTGTTGCTGTTTTGGATGGGAAAGTACCGATAATATGGTCCCTGTATTGATGTTGTTGTTGTACTTACTGTCTTGTTGATAGCTCTCCTGAATATGTTGTGTTATTTTGTTTAAGCTACGGTTTTAACTTTGAAACCGAGGAGTGTATGTTGGTTTCTGATTTTGGATTTTTGAAGTGTTGTTCTGTTGGTTGGGTATAGTTCTACTCACTATTTTGATGATTTCGATATTCGGTTCATGGATAGTGGTTAATGTGTATTCTGTTTACTGTCATTGAGGATGAAAAACCGAGGCAGATGATTGTTGCCCCTGTTTTAACTGATGAATTTGGATCCTGTTTTTGATATTGTTGGTTCAGTTTTGTTGGGCGAATTCTGAGGGCTTGACCCTGTTTTATTACAGTTTCTATGAAGAAAACTGTTTTGGGATTCTGTTTGGGTAATGAATCTTGTAGGGTTGAAATCATATTTTGCCAATTGTTAGAATATTGCACACTGTGCTAAATGTTGAATGTTGAGGATAAGACATTGTTTGAATGATGCATGATTCAGTTCCTTGTGACCTAAGATGACGAGGATTGTATGTTCTGGGGATTGTTTCGTGTACTCACAGATATAAGGGAACTCTTAAGAGCAATAGTTGGCTTACTGTTAAATGTCTGTTATTGGGATATATTACTTACTGTTTCGCAAGGGATTGTAGATGCTTTATGGATGCCTTGTTTATAATATTGAGTGATAAAGTTTGAGAATTTTGTTGGGTTTCTTAGATAAGTCATGTATATGTGGGCTGGGTTCCTAGATCGATATAGGACCCTTTTGCCTGTCTATTGAGAGTCACCAACAATAGTGTTTGTCCTCTGACATGATGTAGACTTGGACGAGTTTGCAGACTTCGAGCCGATACCTGAGATTGTTGCTTCTTCGGAGAAAAAGAGAGACTGCTGTCAAGGTAGGGATTTTATACCTACTTGTTTTGCATTCGCGTACTATCATTTTTAAAATTAATATTTTATGGATTATCACATATGAAAAAACTGATGGGGACTATTCAACAGCACGTCAGATTTTATTATACTTATGTATTCGAGTTTTACACCTTTAAATTTCGTGCATAGTTTTCATGGTATGTGATATCCGTTTTTGGGGGGCGATGAACCCTCTTGATACTTTTGACGGTTTCGGTATTAAAGTATTAAAGTATAACTCTTGTATTCTTTCTCTCAACAATTTTATTTTGTAGACATGTTGTAGTAGAAGAAAAATTATGTTCAATGCCATACATAACATAGAGTTCAAATTGAAAAATTATTTTATAGGAGAAGAAAAATTATATTCAAATTTAACCTGAACATAGAGTCTATTTTCTATTACATGCCATAGATCATATATTATCATTCTTGATTTTCAATATATATAATTATTTTTATCAAAGAATGGTGGCTTGGAAATAGATTGTCCCTCTGCATGTAAACCATTCATATTAAATGTCATATGTATAAACTAAAGAAAAAAGTTATCACAATATACCAAGAGTTATCTAATGGTAGCATCGATATAACATAAAACAGTGAGTTAGTTAGGTTATTAAGCTTTTTCAAAATATTAAAAACCTAATCAATTTTTGCAATACTTGATGGTTGATTTCCCTAATAAATGCAAACTAGTTACTTTCACAGACAAACAACTAAAGCTCAAACAAGTAAATAGAAAGAGAAGGAGATTGCAAACACGAGTTGTTTATGTGATTTAGCCAAATTATTTACGTCCGCACTACAAGGCTTCCCCTTAGAGATTTTTTTTTTTAATTACCCATGTGTTACATTTATTGGATCTTTCGGCAGTCAATTTAGCCTTTACAAATCCAAGGCTTCACCCTTAGAAAATTGAAAACTTCATACACTCAGATGAAAACTTAGAGAATAAGTAATAATTGCAGAGTAGATGTAGCGTTCTATTTATAGACGAGCATCAATGTTTGAGCTAATGGTCCACCATTGTTTAAATCCCAGTTGACCATGATATGACCATTTTAAAAGCATTGGTCGACCATGTGCTTTGTCCGATCAACTACATTAAGTCCGTTACGGCTAAATTTCAAATGGTGGAGTACTGTTGTTTCGATCTTGGCTACTACGACCTCTTCTCTGGATGACCGCTGCCTAGGTCTGGCCTTTGTGCAATTTGCCTCAGGTCTGAACTATTGCATAAGTCCCCTAGTCGATTGCAATTATCCTCTATTTAAATTATCTCTATGTACTGTGGTCGACCGTGATCAGTCTTTTGAACAATGTCTCTTGTTTGGACTATCGTAGGGGCACTTCTAGTTGATCACAAACAAGTGTTTTCAACTCCGTATAAAATTTGATCGACCATTTGAACTTAAAACCTAAACAAAGACTTAATTTTTGCATGGAAAAAATAAACACGTTAATAACTTTCAATAGCCAACATAAGAATATTTCTTTGGCAAATAAAATCAATTTAAACTTTTTAAAACTTTAATCATCAAGACAAATATTAAGCTAACAACAAACTCAACACCTCTTGTGCACGTACATGTATTATATCCCTAGAATCACTACATTTACTACATGTCATGATGATATTCTTTCTACACATTCAATATTGACCTTATGATCCATTAAGATTCTCACTCTCTTCTTTTGTGGTCTTCTAGGATGTTGCTTAAATGAGAGTGTCATAATATGGTTTAAATATCTAAGAGGTTACATGTCTTCCTCATTTGTAGCTAAGATGAAGTTAGAATTTGTCTTGATATATGTCTTGTGATGGTATTGTGATGGGCATACTTAATACTTTCTCTCATAAAGGAAATGCAAGGTATTGAAAGGACACATAGCATAGCCCTCGATCCCCACTAATAATAACTTCATTGACCTCATTGCAACAACATATTGTTGTTAACCATCACTGACTTCAAACATTTTACCCTTATTTGTTTTTGTGTATATGTTTCTTTTCAATCAGAGACATCACCTACTTCCACATCATTTTCATCATTGTCACAATTGCTTTGTCACATGCGCGACTCACTTAAGATTGTTCAGATTCATGTTGTACTTTGAAATATGGTTGACTACATGTATGGCCTAGAACATAGGATTAGGATTAATTTCTTTAAAATATTTGTATGCTATATTATCAAAAGTGGCCAGCTTCTTTAATTCCTTCTCCAAGGCAACTACGCTAAGATAAGGTGCAACTTCCAATCTGTTCTGAAATTCATTACAACCTATTTTGCATTAGTCAATTAGCGCACTAGCGCTTCTCATGGTGCAACTGCACCCACATTCTCAAGTGGTGGAGTTCAGAGACATCAAGTTCGGAGTCTTGTCTTCGCCCCTGAACGCAACAAGACGTGATCACCTAACTTGACTTCCGCACTGCTTCTATACCTGGTATTGGCCATAATTTACAAGAATATTTTGTAGCCTTAGTAAAAGGGGGAAAGGTTTAGGATTTACCTGGTGTGAGATATCACATTGTTCGAGAAACCCTAGATACTGTCAGAGTAAAGGATCGTCAATAAGAGCGTTCTAGTGCATTGTAGATTCTTATCCTAGACTTGTATAATTTGATGATGCCATGTGAATCGTTGGACATATGTGAAGTGTATGGCTAACCAAACCAACAAGTCACACACTAAGTAAAGCAATTATTTCAAATAATTAATTGAATTTTGATTCAAGCCTATAGAATTCCTCATTTACTATTTAAAAAAAAAAAGAAGTTGAACCTCTTAAACTCAATCTTCCTACGGGAAAAAGGTTCAACCATGTTCAATCATTCCCTCCCTTTGAGCTTCTTCAATGGCATTGGACTAACTCACCACACCAAAGTTAGCCATGAGTCAAATAAGGTTCTAAGCCCTATGCATGTGCTTTCTCTTGCAGAAAGAGAACATTTGAGACGACTGTAATGTCATAACCCGAAAGCAGGCCGAACAAAAATGTCAGGCCAAACGACTCAATTCTCGAAGAGGATTCGATCGCCCAGCCCAAGGCTTGTTAAAATTTGCGGAGACTTGTATAAAATTTTTGACCGTATCCCACTTGTGATCGGTCATGGTTCATATAGTGACCGCAAGAGTAAATAATGTGAAAACATAAAATTACAGAGTCCAAATTAAACTATGCATACAAACCAAAGTTCAAAAATTGAATCCAAAGTGCCATACAAAATATCCAACAGTTTCCTTACCAGGAAATAAAAATACAACTAGAGAAATGAAAGTGAGAATGAAGTGGAGTCTTCAACCAAATCTTGTGCAAACCTAGCTACTCTTTTCTTTATCTGGAGGGAAGGGGTCGTTGGAGTGAGTGACTAACTCAGTAGAAAACTTATACTAAATGTTGTGCGCGTGTAAAATTTGTTTTATTCTATTCGTGAAAACGATGAGTTTTGAGTAATCATGCACGTTTATCGAAATATTTCAAATCATTTTATCTTTTAAGGAAATCTGGCCTCAAAAAACATTAAGAAAACATGGCTGTATACATAAATAGCTATAAGTAAAAATACTCTCGTCGTAATTTTATCCGTGAAAATGGAGGAGCACTCATGGACTCCTCTCAACAATCACACAGAAAGCCGGAGACTGTTTCTAGGCAGCACCTCATGAGCTTGGAGGAAGAAAAATGACGGCGATCCGAAGACCGACGTGTCACCCAAGTTGCTGGTGAGCAAGCTTCTTGACGACACAACCCGTACCATACACACCCTGATCAAGTTTATGGATTCGAAACCCAAAGAAGGTTATCATCTTCCTAATCTCATCTTTAATTGAAACCCAAGGAAGGTTATTATCTTCCTAATCTCATCTTTCACACAGCACACAATCAACCATCTCCACGCAATAAGAGATGTATTGGGGATAGCTTTCTAATAATTTGTCATTGAAATTGTCCAAAATATCAGGAGGATTCATCGCCCCTATATATCATATCATAAAAACGATGTGCACGAAAGTAAACATGTAAAACTCTCGTACATACGTAGTATGAAAACTGATCTGCTGTCAAACAGTTGCTGTCAAGTTTTTCATATGTGGTGATCCACAAAATACTGTTTTTTTTTAAAAAAACAATAAAATACAATGCAAGCAACTAGGTATAAAACTCATACTTCGACGATAGTTTCTCCTCGTATCCGAAGGAGCAACAACCTCAGACACTGGCTCGTAATCCACAAACTCGTCCGAGCCTACAACATGTCAAACATGGGGAAATCTCATAAATACATCTCGAGGATTAAGTGAGAAGATCCTATACCTGGACTAAGCTTAATGCCTATCAACACTCTACTTATCACTTCCTCTATGGTTTACAAAAATAGAGCAACATAGGTCTTTAAGAACATTCCTCAACTTAATTAGACCTCATTTAGAACTACAACAAAATCTCCTAACTTCATCACTTAATAACTTATACAGGGCATCGAAAGGGTAGATACAAACCTTTAGTAACATAACAATATAAGACCGAACCAAAAGTCTATCCTTATCATTTGACCGGCAGAACAGTGTCCAATTTCTACACGAACAGCTATAACAGGACCTTGAGCTCATTTTCCACCATAAACAAACGATTATAAAATCAAACTCAACCTCACCATAACAGCGAATAAATATCATACCAACCAACACAATAGAAATCCTTAGTTTGGTAACCGTAGCTCAATAACAGTGAGCAATGTTTTTCAACAAATAGCAACATCCAATCGTCAACTTAGGCAGTAACCAAAAAACACAACGTATTCGGCCTCGGTTTTCAGTGCATCAAAACAGTGTCATAACCAAATTAAATACCACTCTCTAAAACAGTAGCAAAACATGCTCAGCTAACCGGGCATCACAATCCTCACGGAAATGGACATGTATCCGTGAGAAAATATCATCAACACAGCAAAACAAAACATAACCAAAAATCTAAATCATCAAAACAGGGACCCAAAACTCAATTCCCTGTTCATCACATTCTGCAAAAATCGCAGCATAAATAACACAACAACACTTAAAAAATCTATCACCCAATCAGAAACCTATCACCTCAAAACAGAACCGGGAGTTCGGCAATACTGACCTTGAGTGTGCCGAGGAAGAACTGTCAGCTTTCCTTCGCCAAGGCTGCTCCGCCTCTTTGGAATGCTCCTAGACACTTCACCGTCGCCCACGATTGACGGTTCTCGTCCATTCGCAGCTCGGCCGAAGGAATCACTCGTCCGCTAGGAATCCTTCTTTCACGTAATGTCCTCGGACGGACGGCACAACCACCAGCGGTCGGAAATCTTCTACCGCCCGCAGCTACCGTCCGGCGGAATCGTCGTCTCGGCCACTCCTTCCTGTAAAGCTCTTGAAAGCATATCCATTCAACCATTATACTTTAATCCCATATTTTGATTTACTTTGCATGCTTACAATATTTTTATTCCCATAAACGAGATGATTTAACCATTCATACATTAAAAGAAAATACCAACCTTGGTCCGTGATACAAAATGCTTTTGATGACGATGTTGAGTTCCGTTTATCGCCTTAAAACCTTTTCTTTAATTCGTCTCTTTCGATGATGCAGAAACGAAGTGCATCGTAATGTATTTTCAGAGAGTAATTGAGAGAGTTCTTTTCTGTTAGTGTGTTCATCCATTCATCTCTCTCTCTTGGTGATGAAGAAGACACCCATACAAAGGCAACTCTCCATACATGCCCTTTCAATCGTATCTATTCATTCACGTCTCTTCAACTTTATATTATACACTTTTAATAAGGTTAAGGTGAGGGAATTAAAACCCAATTAACTTAATGTCCTTAATGCTTAACAACCATCACATTAAGCTCTTTAATATTAAGTCAATGAAACATTAATTAACATAGACCATATTTACATAGATTATAATTAAATAATCTAACAGCTTTCTCTCTCTCGGCCAAAGGGAGGTCTTTCCCCTTTTCTGAAATTCTACCCGCGGCGTATCTTTCTCCTTCTTCATTTTTTTTCTTCATTTTATTTTTAAACATTTTCCTTTTACTTCATTTATCTCTTAATCCATTTATTTAATATTTAAATATATGTATATATCAAATATACCTATATAGATATCTTATACCAAATAACTTATTCTAAATCTTGACTCATTTCGAATATTGCTTGACAGTGATTACTAATATAATTTAATTCTCTAATTCTATTTTTTTAATTAATTTACTAGTCAGAATCTCTAATTTTTTTTTATATCGAATTTAGTTGTTTGATCACCGCTACGTTGCAGTTTGCATCAATTATTCAACATCATCACTAATTTTAAAACAAAAAATTTACTTGTAAAATTTTTAGTTAAAAATTTTACGACTTTTAATCGCAAGCTCCGACTTTTAATCGCAATCTCCTCATCATTTTAGTAGAAGAGATCCAAAAGAAAATCAATCATCTTATAAAATAAAAAAAGTGACGTTTCCCCTTTTTTTCATTACTCGAGGATTTTCCCCTAATAAACGAAGATGAAAATAAAAAATAGGCAGCAAAAAGTCAAAACAACATAATTTTAAATGGCTCTCTACTTCCCTTTGTGGTGATGTGGCTTCATTATTTCCTTAAAACTTTTATCGATCCACGCACACAAACTTTTCTTTTTCTTTCTCCATTTACTCTCCATTGATTTTCTAGCAGTCTTCCACATCATCCGGGAGTTGAAAGACCTTGACTACCCAAAACATTACTTCCTAGGTTTGTACCATCATGTTTAGTTCATTTTTTAGCAAATTAATCGGAGGAATCTCACTATCTTCCTCCATAAAATTAGTTTGGAAGATAAATTTATCAACTTTAATAAGAAGGACATCTTCAATAATTCTTACTGGGTACGTCCACAATCTATTTGTCAGCTCAAGAGTGATATTTTTCGGCATTAAATCTATGCTTGCTCCCAAGTCACATAAGGTTTTATCCAAATGCTGGTCCCCAATGGTGCGCACAATAGTTCTCACGCCTCAACCTTGATCCCTTCCATTCGAAGAGACGACGTGTGTATATAAATTTCAAGACCTAATAATAATAATTAGGGGTGGGAATCGGTTCGGTTCGAACCGAGTAACCGAACCGAACCAAATACTATTTATCGGTTCGGTTCGGTTTCATTAGAAAAAAAATTTAAAATAGGACAAAACCGAACGGTGTCCGGTTCGGTTCTCGGTTTTTGTTTTTAAGAATCGGGTAAACCGAACCGAACTAAAACTTAAATAAAAAAATTTAAAAACCTAAAAAACCCATAAACTTGTTAATTACTCGCCTTAATTTATGGTAAAAATTTTTTTTACATAAATGATTATTTTTTCAAAAATTTATTGTTTTCTTTTCTAGCTTATTCTTCTTAGTCTTATTCTTTTGAAAACCTCAATTACCCCACCCCACCCAACGTTTCTATCCTACATACAAATTTATTTTCTTCTTGTATGTGTTTACAGATCGAGGAAATATAGATAGAGTGAATTTGAGTTTTTCTTTTGTGAGTTTCTTATATTTTCTGCGCCGATAAACTGTATCAAATATGTAATTATATTGTCGAGGGAAGTTCTTGCTATGTATTTAGGATTATATGATTGAAAACTTTTTCAATTTGTGGTAAAGAAAATGTTTGTATTGTGAGGTTGAGTGTTGCCTAAATGATTGAATTTTGAACTTTGTTCATAGATTGACCGGTTGGAGATCTATAAATACATGTATTTTTTGCTTTTGTCTCTTAATTAAGAAATTGTTGTTTGTTTGATTACTGATTCACACTTTAGAATCTGTTTTCAATACTATAATTGTTAATCTTTGTTGAAACTTTAAATTTACTCATATCATGAAACTATGAGTTTGATGTGCTATTTAATTGTTGTTTTGTAATATTGCACTGTTGGATTTTTTTTTTGCCAAATCAAAGTTTAAAAGAGATAATTAGGATAATTAAAAAAATTAAGTGGCATGAAATATATTAGGAAAGTTATGAACTAAATTAAATCGAAAAAAACTAAAAGAACCGAACCGCCGAACCGATCTCAAAATCGAGTACAAAGCTAAAAGTTTAAATCGAAAACATACAAATTGATGCCATAAAAAACCGAACCGATTAGAACCGAAAACTGAACCGATTAGACCCAAACTAAAGAGAACAGAACCGAGGAGAACCGAACTCTCTCGGTTCAATTTTTGGTTTTCTAAAATGAAAAACCGAACCGAATCGGTTCGATCCAAATTTGAAACCGAACCGAACCGTCCCACCCCTAATAATAATATTGGATTACATCATCCAGACATCCTCAGTTAGAATATAAATTCCAACTTTATCATAATATGATCCAATTAAAAATTTCTTTTTAATTACAATCGTGTACGACTTATAACATCATGATTTTTAATTGAGAGTATACATTAACATTACATGTCGTTCATTACAACACAACATTCATCACATTTAATTACAATATTTGAGTTGACCTCACATACAACTCACTCACCTATGCACAGTGAAAACAAAACCCCCCACACACACTAGGGGCAAGAGTTTTGAGCTAAGAGTTGAGCTACTTTTTCTTAAAGATGTCTTGGCCTTATCGTTTTTGTTGGCACTTGTATTTGAAAAATAGAAATCACAATGGAGTTAGCTAACAAAGCTCAGTAAGCAAAACTAATACTCAAGAATTACAACCTCATGTAATTTGCAAGTATAGAACCAACTCTCACTACCTAAATCAATATTTGGACTTCTTTTATTATCACAATGATATGGACTAAGAATATCATATAATGACTTTCTTTTCACGTCTATGCAATGATAATTTAAGGAATGCAAATGCTTCATTTAATTTAAATGATGATGTTATTAACAAGTACCATATTAACATATATGTAAATGTCAATATGCATGTTTATAATCCATCATACTTAAAGTCACACATGATCACGTCACACCACCATATTGGCATTTGTTTAGGTAATCTATATGTTAGTACCTTTAACTATCAAAACATATCAATTTCATGCTTTCATTGCACCAATATCACCAAACTTTAGCCAAACTATTATTAATTACAACTATCAATATTTAATAATCTTTACTATTTAATTAATACAATGCATATCCTATCTTAAAAACACAAAGGTTATCGTTCTTTTTCATTAAACCACTTCAACTTTATCCTTTATAAAATCAATTTCAACTAAATATAATCAGAGTTCATTATCAATGACTCTTATACTAAATTCTCCACCCATTTCATGAAATTCTAATTCTTTAAGGATTAGAATTACTTGGTTCTAGCACTTTCAAGATTAGATCTGAGTTTTCAAACTTCACATCTTTTCTCACTTTTTGAGCTCTTTAAAATCCTCTCCACTTCCTTTACAACTTTTCCTTGAGACTCAATCTCAAAGTCTCACTCTTGTACTTCAATTCTCCACTTCTCTCTCTAAAAACCTCTTTTGTCTCTTTTTTCTCTTCTCTCTTTGTTTCACAGCAAATAACACCATGAGTTTCTCCTCCTTATCTTCAATATAAGGAGAGCTTCTAGAGTCCTCTAAAGGATTTTTACCATTTTTAATCCTTGAGGTAGAAAGGTTATCTTGATCTTCCGTTTCTTGCATATTACAACTTGACATGTAGCACCACCCTATTTTTTGTAACACCTTAAAATGTTAAACTTTTTTCTTGCCATTTTTTTAAAAAATAATTATAACATGTCATTCATAAAATTCATACCTTAAAAATCATTCGAAGCGAACATCTTTAAAATAAAACTCATTTAAAATCAACGTAGTAAAACCCAATGGAATAAGCATCAATATCTGTGAATAAGACTAAATATTAAAAACATAAAAAGTATAAATAAGAAAAGTCTTTCTTTTAGAAATTTATTTGCTTTCCTTTCAACACCCATAGTCAATCTCACTTGAAACAATAGCTAGCTTTTCCCATGAGTATACATCTTTAATTGCAACAATTAATCGTTTGTCTCATCAAGTTCTTCAAAAACTTCATCCTCACTTACATCACAAACTTCACCTATAAGCCTAACACTCAGTAAAAGATGCTTATAAAATATAAACATGAAGTGCAGTTCATAAGGAAAATCATGTCATTTTTAGTCAATGGTCTTTCATTTTCTTTCACTTTACATTGCAATCGTTGTAGGTAATTCAATATACAGAAGAGAGTGACACCATTAGGTCCACCTCATGCGGAACGGTCAACTCGAACTCTGCCAACAATGACCATTTAAATTTATTAAATTTTTTGTCTTTCTTAAGTGAATGCATGAAACATACGCATAAAATGTAACATCAATCTAGTATGCATAATATACTACACAGTAATAGAAAGAAAATACTAGATTGACGTCATCAATTATGAACATAGACTAAATAACAAACCTGGGTAGATTATTCATCAATATTTCAACTTAAATATTAAACAACCATCAATATATGTATCACTCGATTCACAGTTTAACATAAACCATCAAGAACAGACATGAGCATATCCTCCAAAAACAACCCGTAGGCATCACATAATTACAACATGAATTTACCTTATCCTAGCACTTTGTGATGTATGTGACGACCCAGATTTTCATAAGCTTTTAAAATACGTTAAATTTAAAACTTTTGTAAGACAATTAAAATCCTTCATAATTAGAGTGCTAAAACCGAGCGTCAAAACACTTTCGTTATATTCGTTACGAAAATCATTTATCAAAACATAATGGAAGTATAAATGATTTATTAAAAACATAGCGGAAGCGAAAACAAACTATTTAAGAAATGCTAAGTAAATCGTTACGTTTACAAACACTTTACTTGTCTTTAGCCTGACCAGCCACAAGCTCTGCCTGTGTAAACATTTCATCGACTGCCTTGTATTTTGTTCATCATTCTTCTCGTCATACACGTATAGCTACACCATAAGTAAATTGTAGGCCCAAAAGGCTTAGTAAGGAAAGGGAATATGCAATATGATCATGCCTCTCTTTAGTTCACTTGGAATGAGTCCGCCCCAAGCCAATCTTTTCATTACGTTTCATTCATTCGTTTATTACTCGTACATCGAGTTGGAAGTGGAAGGAACACGTACTAGATGGAATAGTTTGATCGGCTTCTAGACCTAAGTGGACTAGATCCAAACTACCCATCCGCCCTTCAACCCCCCATTGCATCATTCATCATCATTCATTGCATTCGTTCATTTTATTTTCCTCACTTATGCATGTGAGTACCATCTCGAGGGCACTCCCTACTTGTTTCTATTAACATGATGCATGTTGACATAATATAAAAGAATAATGAATTAAGACAAACAAAAAATATAGGAGGCAATAAATGGCAAGCATAGCACAATCAAAGATAGACACAGATAATAATAGAGAGCAACGTACAACATGCTTAATTCTACTAAATTTAACAATTGAAATATAGCAGGATGATTAAACTATTAACGTGCAAATTATCTAAGTGAATTAAACATGTTTAATATATGAATTATGAGAATGAACTTAATAGTCAATTTAGGAAAGTGTTCTTAACAATCAACTATTTAACGTACTAATTAAATGACTAAAAGAAACATGCTACAATCAGTTTATAACTAATTATGTGCTGATTAATTTAACTAATCATGCTCGGGTTACTTAAAAGAGTGAAGTTGAGAATTTACATACTAATTGATTGATTATGCCTTTATTCAATTTGATTTAGCATGCTACAATTAATGGCATAGTTAGTTAGACATGCAAAGAGTTGTATTTAATTTGACATATTAGGTTTAGTTAATTACGCTAAACATGCTCATACAGTTATTATTCTACTAATCTACACATGCTTAATTAATGAAATTGAAATAAACGTTAACAACTAACAAACTACAGTGAATAATACGGTGACTTGTACAAGAAACTATAGCAAGTGGACATAATGAATTGTACCAAAATAGAAATGAAATTCTCTATTCATTAATGGTCATGCATGCATATCATTCCATCATTCATTTCATCATTTTATCCTACAACTTAACGTCTTCATTCATCTAAATCTAATAGATTCAACAATCAATCTAACAGTAAAGAATTCAACAATCAATAAAGAGAATATTATAGTGATCTAAAAATCCATAATTTACCACACTCACACACACTACTTGTGGTGTAGGGCCTCCACATGGCCACGACACACCCAATTCCTTACCTCAATTCTTTGTTGCGCGTTAGCACTTACTCGCTATCTTTCTTCGTCTTTTCAATACCAAAATCGAAGGTGGAACTGCCACTGTCGTCCAGAAGCATTGACTATCCGAAAGCCCTTAGACAGTGCCACTATTGTTGTCCAAGTTTGCCTTCAGTTCGCAGAGCTCCTTGGTCAAAGCTTCACCATCGCGGTTCCACTGTCGCCAGTGATTGACAATGTTTACCAGCTCGCCTCGGCGATGGTTCTCACCTTGCGAAATCGCTGCCGACATCGAGCTCCTCGCCGTCGCCATGGCCATCGCTCGCCCTCTCGGTCTCCACCTCTCTCCCATGACTTCTCTCCCTCTCTTTCTATCGCTGCCCCCTTCTCTCTCTCTCTCTCTCCTTGTTTTCTCCTCTTAAAAAGAAAAACAATAACCTAATCTTTCATTCCCTTTAATTTACTTCTTGAACCGAACCAGGCTGTCAACCCGAACCAGTTTGGCTAAACCAGTTCAGTTCTCACTCCCCTCTTCCCTTAATTTCTCTTTTAATTTCCCCATTTTTAATCCTAATTAATTAATATTAAAATATATTTAAGCGTTAAATATTCGTATCAAATATTAACAGACCCAAATTTCTAACTCTCGACTTATTCCAAAAATTGTTTAAAGATTATTAGAGGTCTAATTTAAATTTTCCGATTTCATTTCCTAAATTAATTTCTATCAATTAAACTTTTAATGAATTCTCTTAAATTATAACCTAACGGTTATGTCCTTAGTAATACCCCAATAATTATCCAATTTAAAAAGTTGGGATGCTACATGTAGGTCAAAGATCAAACATAACAAAAGCATCTCTTACCTATAGTTTTTAGCTGAGCCCGTAATATTCAACTCTTCCAACTTGCAGGTTATCCTTAAATTAAATAAGGAGACAGGTTAGTAAAAGAAAAGGGAGGGTCATTGATACATTGTTTCTCTTAGCTGAAAGTAACCTCACAGTTTTCATCTTTTTATTACTGTTGCCCTTCCAAAATTCAAAAGTTTAAATGTAAAGGACCTACCTTCAGAACGCTTGAAGAAATATCTTTGTCTAAGTGGCTCTAGAATAATTAGGATTTCATCCTCTTAACGTTCATATTTATAGACGGTCAAATGGGGGATCCCATGGAATAAAATCCTAAGGAAATCATATCCAAGAAAAAATCATTTCCTAACAACATTCAACTTAAATAAACCTCCTTTCTTGCAACATCTTCTCTTTCCCTAGAAGAATCTTTTCCTAATCTAACGGTTCTCGTTCTATCCTTAAATCCAAATTTAATGGTTCCTTGTCCTCCTGTATCCATTCAGCGTCCAACACTTCTACGGGAGCGTCTTTTCCCAAATCCAATGCTCCACGTTCCTTTCTTAAATCCAATCCAATAGTCACTCGTCTTTCCACATCCTTGCGGCGTCCAACACTTCCGTGGGAGCATCCTTTCCTAATTCAACTTGATCTCATCCATTCCATGACTTCATCTAATGGTTGTTGTGTAATATCCCGTAACTTTTTTCGTATAAAAATTTTCTTTTCTTTTCTTTAAATCATTTAAACCAGAGTAATAAACATACAACAGAAGTCTCAGAGTAAACATACAGCGGAATTTTTTTACAATTAAATACCACAAACTAATTGTTTAAATAAATGCTTAAACAAACACATTAACTTAAAACACTTATTTGAAGTCATAAAACACTTAAAAGCTTTTAAAATATTTAAATACATTTATTTCATTTTCGTGAGTCATAACCCAAGGTCAATGTCGCCAACAACACAAACGCTCACACAACAATACTCTATCAGCTATGTCCTTTAACAACTTTATCCAATTATCGGCTCCTTACCTACATCAACGGGACCTAACTATGAGCCTAAAGCTCAGTAAATGGTATAAACGTAAAACACATACAATTTCTATAACATCGTATACAGTTTTATGTTTTGTTTCTCTGTTACTGTTCATGTCTTTTGCTATTATTTAATCTGTTTATGTGCTAGGCATATCCAACCGGACCGCATAAACATCTATTTACTTTCTTGTCTTTTACTGTTTATGTGCCGGCATATACGACCATACCACACAAACATCTGTTTATTTATCTTGATTTCTGGGCTGGGCGTATCCAACCGATCCACAGTTGTTTACTTATCTTTGCTTTTTGTGCCGGGCGTAACCAACTAGTTCACAGCTGTTTACTTATCTTGATTACTATGTCGGGCGTAACCAATTGGTCCACAGCTGTTTATTTCTCTTTGGTTTATGTGCCAGACGTAATTAACCGGTCCATAAAAATAACTATTTATGTTTATTTCATTTTCGTATACTTTGATTTCTGTGCTGGGCGTAACCAACCGGACCACAACTATCTACGTAAATTCTATTTTTGTGTACTTTAGGATCAAGTCTTAACGTTGTTGGGCAAATACAATCCCATCTAATGTGTTCTTCATTCGTATCCTTAAAACGTGATCCGTCCTAGCTAAAGAACTAAAATTAAATCTAATTAACATACAATTTATAACAATCAATTTAAACAAACAGAAAATACCCCCTAATTCCTGTGATGTAGACCCTTTCGGACAAACCACATGCAGTACCACGTACCTGAAGTCCTTAGCTTTAATGGTTTAACACTTTAAGATTCTTCACAAAAACCTAGTTATTAACAATATGAGATAATCAATAAAGATACCCCAATAACAAACCTAACTACTAGTAGTTCATTGCCTAACATATCTGCTTAATTCAACTTAACAATTTACTCCAACAATGTATAGCTTGACAATAGGTCCAACAATGACAATCCTTACTTCAATAATTACCTTCTCCAAAATCCCACAATCACAATTCAATTTAACAATGTATTTCAACTTTATTAGCATAAACGCATGTATATGGGGTACACTCATTTGCATGCAATGACCAATAATAATTCCAACCTTATCCTACAACTCATTCCAACAACTAATACCACATGATAATAACCAACTTCATGAATAACACCTTAATCCATTAATACTTTCTCCAATAATAATATACCAATAACATGCTATCATTATTATCAAAATCCATCTTAACAACAATGACAGACAACAACCACCACATATAAAAATCCTTAATAAAACATGAGTGAAGGTAGAATTACCTGAATAATTTGATACTTGAAAACCTAAATTCTCCTAAAATAACTGTAGTAGGTCCTCATGGTTTGCATCCAAGGAATACCCTCACAATCCTTTCACAATCCTCACTGCTTTCATTCTCTCAATGGTTTCACCTTTGAATTCATGTTCCCCTTCCCTCTAGGTTTCACTCATAATTTCCAGGAACCCTCACAACATCACATGGCCATCCACAAAACACAGCTTCATATCTCTACCAAACTCACGTCTCCAAAAGCATAACTCTCATCACTCATAGATCCTTACAATATTTTGGCAGAGTTTCCCCACTCCTCCTTCTCTGTAAAACTCCCGTCTCACCTCTCCATATATATAGACCACTACAACCGACCCTTCAAGTCCACAGTGTGAAGACAGAAAGCCAAGAGACGTAGCTTCATCAATGTCCAGCAACCCTTTGACGTCCAAACGCGTAAAACATCATTCCTTTCGATTTTCAGACGTTCAGACAATGGTTCGTTTCATCTCCAGATGGTTAAAACTCTTCAGATTATCCTTCATAAATTTGGCGGATGATCATGCCGGTCGTTCTCCTCATGCCAAACAACCGCCACAAATAGCCGTTACATTTTCCTTTAGAAAACTCCAATTATCATGTCGGTCGATCGACACCTTGTCAATCGACCGCCAATTCCAAACACTTGAAATCGTTTAATTCTCCAGATTACTTCATGACACACACACACACACACACACATATATGTATATACCCCATATATATATAATTACCCTTAATCATCCATAATTCACTTTTCCAAATATCCAAACCTCAACCTATACTATATCTTTCACCATTCCTCATTCACATTATTCCTCACTAAATCCAGTATGCTCTAAAATAGTATAAATCCTATATCTTTAACCTTATTATTAACTAGATCAAAATCCTTACAATGTCTAAACAATATCCAGATACTTCCAAATATATTTTCTCTCACTATTTCCACTAACTATCAAGCCATTGATATCGTCCAATATAACTTTAAGTATGATCATATAATTCTCCAATTAACTTCAATCCTTCTCATAATCTAACTATGAACCTAGGTATCATAATTCACTTCTTCCAATTATATTTCTCTTGACCCATACCTTAATTGTCCAACACAATTCTTATCATCCCCAAAATTATCACTTAAGCTATGCCTTCAGCTCAACGAAAATTCAGGATATTACATGTTTTTTCATCAATTCCTCCCTTTGCTTGTTGTGTAGTTTCCCACAAGAATCGGCGACGTTTCATCACCTGTTTAGTCGACGCGATTGAGTTTTCCATTCCTTAGATATTTGCCTTATAAAAATCAAATTCCTAATTTATTTACTTTATAATTGATAGTAAAATTCTAAAATGCTCAATATGTAAAATTCTCCAAATTGTGACACAACGTAACAGTACATAATTATTCATATGAAAATCCAAGTGTTACATTTGTGACCACATGTTATTACATAACATCATAGATATACGTCTTAGAAAACTTTTATCCTTAGAAATCCTTAAATTCTAACTCAATTTGCTCAAATCAAATATTTATAAAAAATTGTAGATAAGTGTTTCATACACTTAGTCCAAATTCAAAATTGTATAGCTTTAGCTATAGAATTCCAAATTATACATTTCTAGCATCTTTCTCTTTCTTAGGACGTCTATTTCATCATTCTAAAATTTCATATAATTAAACTATTCAAACTATTCAATAAAAACAATTTATGTTTGTATAATCATTGATTTTTAGCATGTTTGGTCGACCACATGCTTGCCCCTGTTAACTGCTACAACATTCTACTAAATTTCGTTGCTCTCAGGTACTTTCTTGATCGATCACTTTGCTTGATAGGTTGACCACTTTAATATTTTATTTTAACACATTAAAATTTATATTAATTTAATATTCTCACATCATATTTATATCATTTCTAGGTGTGCAAAATTTTAAATCATTTTACAATAGTAAAGCTCCCAAGACCTTTCAACTTGGGAGGAAATTTTTTCTAAAGTATAACACTGCATTCATCAGTTTCAAAGTCATTTAATTTCTTCTTTTTGGATAAAAGTTTCTTTAATAACTTACTTGATGGGCCATGGTGATGTGCCCCAAATCCCTGTCACTTGAGCCCGAGCCAATGGCTCTTTTATTTTCTAACTTTTTATTTATTTTGTAGGTTTTTGAATCAAATAAACAAAGAGGAGTTGACATTTGGGCTAATGGAGATCTTGTAATCTTTGGGAGGAAATTATAGGTTTTCCATTTTCGCCTAAAACTGGAGCTGTGGATGTTCAAGGGCTATTTTGACAATCGGGACGACATTGTTTCAACTTTCGTCCTTCATACGAAATGTAGCCAACATTCAGAGGTTTCGAACGAGATATTGAACGTTGTATTTGGGCTCCATTTGTTATGTCAAATATCTTTGTTTCAGAGAGAAAAACTCAAACTCGGACTTCTTGTTGTTGTTTTAATTAAGGGTTATTTTAGTCATTTTTCTACTAGGGTAATTTGCTCTTTTGACCTATTTTGTAAACAATAGGGTTTATGTACCCTCGTTTGGAAGAAGAAACCAGTTTTGAATTGAAGACAATTTTTGTGTTTTGGAAAACACTTAGCCGCGACCTCCCCCTCCCCTTAGCGCCGATTTCATCCATCACCCAAAGCAAGGGCTCTCTTGAAGCTTCTCAACCTTGCAAGCCTTGGGATATTGTTTCTTCCAATCCTTATCTTCGAGGTAAGATTGTGGTGTGGAGACAAGAGAACTTTCCAACCTTGGAGAGTGTTGGTTTTTCGGCCAACCCCAAAGTCGCCCCTCTCACTAGGAGGTCCGCGGACTCCATTGTATTTTCTCTTGATTCTTGAAGTTCTTTTATGTTCTTTTCTTGCTACTTGGATAATATATGTTCGGGTGATTAAATGCTAGTTATTTGTTCAATAAGTCTTTTGGAGATTATTGATTGAAGAGGGATATTTTCGGATCATTGTTGAAGTGCAGAATCTGTAATTTTTGCTGGATTGTTGTTACCGCTGATTATAGTATCTATTTGAGGCCCTTACAATGTTCGTATCTATTTGATATATTCTAGTGATTTGTTCAAGATTAAGTCAGGGAGTTGCCTTCCAAATTTGGGGGCCGTTTGGTGTTTGTAGCTCAAGTTATTCCATTTTGATTCTGTGTTGGTAAAACTGTTCTGCTGGAAACTAATTTCGGGTTGTTGTTGAATTTGATATATCTCCTAATCGAGAGTGCTTTTTAGGTTGGGATTTTGACACAACTTGCCTGAATATATTAAGTTTATTTCCTCCAAAATATAGCTTTAATTCATGTGTATTTTTGGAGCTTGATTCAAATCCTTGTTGCTGGTTCGAGTATTGTTAGCTTTCCAGGACAGATTTCTTTAAGGCTCTCCATTTGTTTCTTGGAGCCTATCACATGGATTCCCTCAAAATACCATCGAGCATGGAGGTTTGCTAATCTTAATTTTAGTGCTCTTTTATAAGTCTCCATGATGAAGAATGTACTCTCAATGTCCTTACCTTCCATCCAACATCCATGTTCCACATGGTCTTGTTCAAAGTGAAACATAAATGGAAGGTCAAACACCAATTTAGGAGATATGTGAAACATTCCAAAACTGCCAACAACCAGACCCCTGAGGAGTATTTGGCATATTTAGTAGCCTATACAATTTTATATTGAAAAGTACTCTTCATGAAAAATATAGCTAACATCACAAGATTTCTAGAATGGGGTGTTTCGTCAACATTGAAGATCATTTGCTATTTCAAATGGTCATTGAACAGAGAGTTAATTATGCTTGATGCCCAATTTCTCTCAATCGGAGTTGAAGACAACCAACTTGAAAAGAGGGCTTCGAAGTGGATCATGTTTGATCAATTGTTGGTTCCAAGGCTTAAGGAATATTTATGTTTTGATTAAATTATGTTAAGTTGTATTTAGTTTAAGGAAAAATGTTCGAGTCACTTGGCTAGAGCTTGTTCTAGTAGAGCATGTGTCTTTGTGAGAGTATTTTCAGTAGGTTATCTTTAAGAAGCTTGCCCTAATTTTGAGGGATATTTAATCCATTCTCATGGCTTGTCCTAAGGATAGAAAATTTCAGCTAAAGAACATAATGAAGTGTGGAGTTTCCCTCTCTTTCGGCCATTTCTAATTTGGTAGTGCTATCCGATTGAGTTTTATGTGAAAAATTGGTTTCATCTTGTTTGTGAACTTTAAGTGATTCCTCTATGTGCTATTCCTTTCTCCACCTCTTTCCATAGATGTAGAAATCCCCAACAAAGGATTAGAAAACTTGCAAAGACCCAAGTTGGAGTGCTTCCATCCAAGGAAGCCATTGAAGTCAATTGACACGGCCAAGGTGCCTATTCGGACCAGCTTGCACCCCTTCGCCCATAACGTCTTCTCCAAAATGAATTTCCCTGTGATTTTTGGAGGGCTTAATTTCCACTCATAGAGTAAGGCGTGGTCACAATTTCATGTTAATTGGATGCGTATTGACTGAGTTAAGCATTCTTCCATTTTGTGTTCGTTTCTTGCCTTAATAGGCGCTTGCTTCAAGGGGTTTCCATCTTTCCCCTATCGGTGGTGCATCATTACTATAGCTCTACATCCACTCCAAAGTTTTGACAAATGGTAGATTTCCAAAAATTTACAAAATTGGTTTTCTAATTTCACTTTCTGTATCCTTTAGGGAAATGGTGGCAGAGGAAATGAGCAGCTTATCTTTTGCATTATTTTCTAACTTCTCTTTAACCTTAGCTTCTTTGTCTTTGATTTCTTATCCTGGTTGAACAACAGATGAAGCACACTTGAATTTTTGCATGATTTAGATGAATCATTCACCATTATTATTGAAATCTTCTTCCAACGCTCTTTGTCTTCTCTTTATGGATTAATCTCAGTATGGCTTGGTTAGGACCCCTGTGGTTGACTATTTATAGCATTGGCCAACTGTCCCATGTGAATTTCTAGATTTCTGATTAAGATAGAGTGACTCTGAAGCTGCGTCCTTGTTTCATTCATGAACTGATTAGTGTTTGTTGTCACCTCTGTCATTAATTCTTCTAAATTTTACTTTTTCTTCTGAGATGGTGTCTGTGATGCAAATCTTGGTGGAGACATTTGTCTTGAAGATGATGGATTTTCTTGATTATTACTCCACAAAAAAATTTGAGTGATTTCTCCTTCCAAAGTTGTGATAGTTCAAATTCAGATTGTTCTGTTGCTTGTTGGAGTTTGTCACATATTGTAAAAATTCAGAATTTACCAGACATTGAGTTGGAGTATGATTTCCTCCACAATTTTTACAAAATCATAATTGTGCTATGCATCAAGTTCACTCTCAAATTATCAAATTTTTTAGATAACAATGGCGCTTGAGCTATTAGTGTAGTGATAACATCCACTTCATAAATTTTGGTCATCTTTCCAATCTTTCGGTCGGCCACTAGTAGTTATTAGCTGACGTGTCCTCTAATAAATCATAACATGAATCAATGGATTTTGTCATAAATGACGCTCTAGTTGCTGCATTAATATTTAACTTTAATTGACCATCCAATCCATTATAAAAGATCTGGACTTGAGCCATTTCGGTACTCTATGCGAGGACATTGCTGTAATAATTCCTTTAAGCTTCCCTTGCCTCATATAAAGATTCTAAATCCCCAAATCCAACTGGCTAAATGAAGTAATCTCATTCCACATTCTTGTAGTTTTAGTTGGTGGGAAATGCTTTGCTAAAAATCTTTGAGCTAGATCATCCTAAGTTAATGGCACCCAAAGGTAGTGAATTAAGCCAACTTTTTGCCTTGTCCTTGAGTGAGAAAAGAAAATAATTGTAGCCTTAAAACATCAAATGAAACACCGTTAAACATGAATGTATCACAAATCTCTAGGAAATTCGCTAGATGCAAGTTCAAATCATCATTTGGTAATCCCCCAAACTACATGGAAGTCTTAATCATCCGAATAATTGTCGGCTACAATTCAAAAGTGTTTGCTCCAACTAGTGGCTTGACAATACTTGTCTAAATACCCTCCACTTGTATCATTACTTAATCTCTTAGAGTTTTAGGTTGTTATTCTTCAAATGTTTCAGCCATTGCACATTCTTCATTTAAATACTGTCTACTTTCTTTTTGATTTCTTTTGCAAGTCCTCTCGATTTCTTGATTAAGGAGTAGAGAAGCTCAATACTCTTATCAATTTGCATGCAACGATGAAGTACCTAAAAACAGATAAAAACACAAACAAAAGTAAAACATTTATACTTAATCCAAATAATTTCTATTGATATTAAAAATTTAAAAGTAAAACAACTGCTTGACAACAGCACCAAAAACTTGTTAATGATTTTAACAACACAAGTCCATGTCTCACAGCAAGTAATAAAGTGATAGAGATGACATTGAACCCATAGGAAATTGATACGATTCAATTCTGAAATACCAATTTAATTTTATCTCAGTTTTATTTAAACAATGAAATTTGGGTAATAACTAATTGAAGTAACAACTAATAAAAACAAAAAGAAAAAAATTAAAAACTTGATTTTTATTTCAATTGATAAAATTTAGGATTATAATTTTCCTCTACAAATCTACAAAAATAAATTATTTATCTTTTCCAATTAATCAATTTATTTGAGTGAGTTTACTGAGAAATCCTAATTATCTAAAAGCCTCTCCTAATGATCGATTAGAAATATCGTTAGAGATTTAATCCACAATATTTCTATGTGAAAAACAATAACGATTCATTAAATTCAATTTTTTAAGTAAGTTACATACGTTATGAAGAAATATTCTTTCCTCATGGTTTCCACTCAATGATCATGTGTTATTCTATTCTTATATAACATGCAAATTCTGTTTTCCAAATTCATTACAAGTGATTAAATTAACCTAACTATTGGCCAGATAATCAAATTAATAAAAAGCCTCAAATAGAATAAACAAACTAAAAAACTAATCAATAATAAGAAAAAGACAAACTTTAATTAGATTTCATTTGAGTTCAAATCATATTCCGAGAAAAAGAAAAATGAGCTCACAAGTGTAGGAGAAAAATCAACAGAGAAAAATATATTGATAATCATGGAGAAAACAACAAAATCAAAGAGTAGAGAAAAAGAAATAAAACAAGGTAAACTCTCTGTCTTGATGTTCAGCCGTGCATCGTTGTAAACTCCACGATAAAGCATAAAAAACTACTTCCCTCTGTCAAAATCACGAGTCCCTAGCCTCTTCCAGTCATCAAGTGTGTGTTGTATTTGTAGATCATCATTAAAACGACTCATTAACCCTAATTTTCCCACACCGCCATAGCTGCCAGTACTTACGAGTGCAAATGTGCAGTGTAAAATGTAACGCCATGAAACATTAAAACTCATTTTCTTGTTTTTTTTAGAACTATGTGTTCGTAGAAAACCAGGTCAATGCATAAAAATCATGCCTTCAAAACATACACAGTGGAAGTCTTTAAAATAAATCTCTTTTAAATCTAACGTAGTAAAACCTATCATAAAATAAGTATAAATACTTCAACTAAAATTCAACTAACTAAAACATAATTAATGCAAATCTTTCTTTTTCTTCTGTCTTCTTCAAATCTTCACCCACATGTCAATTTCGCTTCGACAACGCTTTAGCTTTGCCCATGAGAATTCATCTTCAACCACACTATCAATTGTTTCTATCTTCATGTTCCTTGGTAAATTCATCATTGCCTACATCACAAAGTTCAAACTATAAGTCTAATGTTCAGTAAGAGATGCATAACATAATATGGGTATACAATGTACTTTCGTCAAAACATTTCTTTTTGTTCTTTGTTCTTTCTTTTCTTTTCTTTTTTTTAATAACCTCACAACCTTTGTCAAGATTCTTATGGGAAGAGTAGGCATGACTATAGAAAACACACCATCGAGTCTCGTGAACTTCAGCGAGATAGTCCTCCTTACCAGGACCTCCGTTAGTGTTGTGCACTCAATGCACAACTACTTGGTGAACTTCGGCCAAGCCCTGACATAACCGAGCTAACAGACTTATCTCCCATAGGACCAATCTTTCCTCAACCTTTCGTATTCTTTCTTACGTATATTGAATTCTATTTCTGTATTCCATGAAAACTATTTTCATTATTTTCTTGAAAAAATGATCCATGGAACATACATGACACATGCTAACAGTCTAATGCACATGAACAGTAAGTAAGCAACGTCTCAATATGAATAGTAAGTAAGCAATAAGCATATCCTTAATCAATAGCCTGTAGGCATCACATCGTATTATCATCAAAACTTGTTCTCAATCTACAACCAATAGAAATCATATCCCTAAATAATATCACAATGTGAACAGTGAATAGTAAATAAATCAACAAAAAACATCATATCCTTGAATAATAGCCTATAGGCATCTAAAAATAACATCTTATTTCTTCCTTACCCTAGCACATTCTGATGCAATCAAAGGCCAAGCAAAAACAAACATCTCTTACCTAGAATTCTTATGAAGGTCTGACTGTTCCTTAACTCTTTCTTAAACGCTTCCTTTAAAAAAACAAAGAGTTAGTTACTAAAAAAATAACTTTAAACATTATTCACAGTAAAAACTACTCTGGGAACTAAACAGTGAAGGACCTACCTTGAAAAACCTGAAGGAAAGTTTCACCCGAGAGGTTGAGAAAAAGCTCTCTCGTCCATGGGGTTCTTGGGTGATTCAGGTTTAACCCAAACCCTAATATTTATTGAACTAAAACAAGAAAGCTTCGCGGGATAAAATCTCACAAAATCGTATCTAAACTTTATCTTTTCCTAAACTGTTTAAAGATCAAAAACATAGCTCGTAAGAATCTGGAAAAACTACCTTAACTTAAACCTTCCTGATCTAGCCATTGGGGACATCCTGAATATCTCGTTTGACCAATCACCAACAACCACATCAGCCCTAAAACTTATATTTGTGGTCGTCAAAGCAATCACATATGCTAACACTTCCATAGAAGCCAACACTCCCGCAGAAATTCCAACGTTACTGGGAATTCAATAAATCTAATGATGATGTTTCACTTCATCCAATAACTTGCTACGAACACAAACCTATTCAAAGAAGCGAATGCTTCTGCTCTGATGCTAATAATCGAGACAAACAAATCAAAACGATGCTGTTTCCGCTAAAAAATACGCTGCCATGGACACAAACGCAGCCATAGAAACATGTTAAAACGTAAAATGATGACGTTCCTAATTACTGAACCTACCCAAACGACCTCTTTCCTTTCTGCTGAAGAATCTTTTCTAAATCCAATGGTTCACACTTCTTTTGCTAAATTAAATCCAATGATCCAACACACTCCTCTGTCCAAGCGGCATCCAACTCTTTTGTGAAATAATCTTTTCCTAATCTAATGGTCTACTGTAACACCTGGATTTTTTGTACTTTAATTTTAGAGATGTAATGTGACGTTTGGGATTTAATATATATATATATAGTGTCGCAATTTAGTGAATTTTATACAACGTAAATTTTATCTTAATGCATAAAGTAAATAAATAATTATAATAAAGTATATTAATAAATGGGAATCAGATTTTTTGGCTAATGATGGAAATTTAGTGACAACAATATTTTGGAGAAAACGTCGCCGTGAGAGAAGACTTTCTTATAGTGAGTGGACAGGCAAGTGAGTCTTCAGTCATTGGATTAAATCCTTGGACGGAAGCGATCTAATCAAATTTGTGTGAATACTCCTGCGGAAGTGTTTGAAGTTGAGGGATTTCTAATGAATGTGTAGTCATTAGATTAGATTTAAGGGAGGAACGTGGAGCGTTGGATCTAGAAAAAAATGTTTCCATGGAAAGAAAAGATTCCTTTTGGAAGAGTAGTTGACTATTGGATCAAAAGGGATTAAGTGGCCAAAGCATCCATCGTTGGATCAAAAGGCGGGAAGAAAAGATTCTCTCGTGAATAAAAAAGACGTCGTACAGAAGAGTAGGTTTTAACTCAAAGGACGTCGTGCTGGATTGGAACGCACTTCCGTAGTAGCGTTCGTGTTTGCGGCAATGAAATTAAATGGATAGAATGATGTCATTTGGAAACAAGTTTTGGAGGAAATGTTGGGATTCCATGATAGGATTGGCTTCCGCGGCAGCATTGGCGACCGCTAACGCAAGGATTAATGCTGTCGTGGCTTACTGCCATTAGTTGATTTGGTCAAAGCGAACATCCCTACAATAGCCTAGGAGCCTACAACTAGATGAAACAGAATTTTAAGGTTTATCCAAAGTTCATGCAAACTTGATTTTCCCTTTCCGGACTAACTAATCACATTTAAATCACAATTTTTATGAGATTTCTATCTTGCTAGACCCCGCATTCGGTCATCTATTTATTCAATGTTTTAGGGAAGGAAACCCTACCTCCTCCACGGCTGTTCGGATGAAGAGAATAGTGCTCTTCTTAATACTTTTTCTTTTCAAGTTTCTAGAGGTAAGTTTGTATTTAAAGCTTGAGTTTTGGGTAAGGATAAAAGATAAAAACAGTGTGATGATTTTGTTTAGATTTATCTTCTGCAACCCTTGTTCTAATTATTCTCTGTTTTCCTGTTAAAGATAAGCACATCCACTGTTGTTTTTCTTGTTGAGGTTCTGTTCTTTTAGTTGTTTTATGATGACGAGTCTGTTTACGAGGATAAGTGCATTCGAGAATCTGTGATATTATTTGCTTAACGTATATCTTTCTGTACTAATGGTTATTGATGAGGATTTGTTCTTCCATTTCTATTTTGTTTACCATTTATTTCAGGTATGCTATATGCACATTCATGCCACATGAACGTTCATGCATTCACTTATAGAAGATAATAAAGAAACTTAATAAATTTAAATGATCGTTATGGATAGGGTTCAAGTTGGCTGTCCTGCATAAGATGGACGTAATAGTGCCTTCTCCCTTAGACTAATGACCCATATGATTGGACTATAAAGTAAAAGATAAAGAAAGACTAAATATTGAACATGACACGATTTCTTTATGAACTATATATATATATATACTCATTAGTTGAATCTTGTTATGTAGGTGAGGATGAGACCATTGATTAACCGCATGAAACAAAGATTTAATGTGGCAATTGAAGGAGTACACTCATGGAGAAGTTGGCACCTTGATGGAGCGAGATGGACCTTGGGTATCGAAGAGAGAGAAGGAATAAGTTTACTTAAAAGGATTCTTTATTTCATGGGTTTTCTTTATATTTAATTTTGTAACGGATGTTAGAACTTATTTTGTTGGTTTTTAGAACATTAACTTTAAATGGTTTTCCGTTTTATAGTCTGCTACTATAAAGGTTTTTATACTATGAATTTGTTAATGATTTGTGGTATTTAAAAAAAAAATGAAATGAAAATGTTTTAAAGCTTTAGAGCATTTCAATTTGGTATCAGAGCACCTAGGTTAAAATCATTTCTGCAGACTGCTCAACAACTCAAGCTTTCACATGAGATTGCTTCTTCAAGTTCAAGTATGCCTAATATGAAGTCTAATTTAAATTACTAAGTTAGTTCCTTTATTGGTTGCTAATAGGATTCTCTAGAAGAAAATATAGTGAGAGAAACTAGAAATAAATGATATGCTAGAGATGAGGTGCTTATTTAAGTTACTAAGTTAATAGAATGTCAGCTTCAGCATATGGAGTGTATGGCGGAAAGAGAAGAACGATAAAGAATGCAACTTGTTTATGTTCAAGTTGGGTGGGAAAAGGTCTACTGCCTTAACCAACCAAATTTTGATGGAAACTCCTCTAATCCAGCCAAAGTTGAGAAATGGATTAGAGCCATGGAGGACATGTTTGAGTATGCTAGAATTCAGGAAGATGAAAGGGTTTCATGTTACTTATTGGTTGACCTAGGACGCGAGGTTCTAAGGGGATTCCATTAAGACCACTCACGAGTTCTGGTGCAAACCTTCCTCGTCGATCATCATACACACGTCTACCTGCACTAAAAGAAGACTCCGATGTTACGATAGAGACTGGAGGTGTTAATAGATCACCTGACATTCTAGAAAGAATAGGAAATAAAGTGGAGCTGCCTCTCCACCAAGCCAAAATATCAAAATTCTCGTTCGATAAATTTGATGGCCGGTGTCAAGATAAATATCGAGTTCATTTCTTTGTGAACTATAAGAACGAACATCGCTTTCTATTTCATCCATAAAATCTTGTGGAGCTCCACCATAGACACCACTACTAGAACTAGCATAAATATGTGAAGAAAGAATTAAACGAATAACATTAGAATATTTAAATTTATAAGAAGAATATAATTTAATAATTTCATTTCTTATTTGAGTACTAGTAATTAAGAAGAAATACTTAAATTAGAAGAAATTTTTTCAACCATTAGACACACTTCTTTTAATTTAAATTTATGATTCATTATGCATGCAAAGCAAAAAATATTAGGTATGTCAAGCCAATATTTTTTAAATTTTTTTCCATTTTATCAAGTATATCACAAAATTTATTTATTTGTCTAAATTTTTAATCTTCTAGTGTATATCTAGTTTTTTTTCCTTCCGTAAATTTTGATACCAATTATCCAACCATGGTTATCATAGCAATGTCGAAGGTTTTTGAAAATGGAGTTTGGATTGATCGGAAATATCAAACAAGTTTTAGTTTTTGATTTTGAAAGAGAAAAAAAAAAACAATTGTTGTTTCATGTTTCTTCTTCATCAGAGAAAAAACCCTAGCGAACAGAGAATATCTCGCCGCTATGGCGGAAGAGAAGAGCTTGACGCCGACGAACTGCACACGCACAGAACTGATCAAGTCACCGACACTTTGCCGCTACTTAGTCGCCGGTTCATCCAAACATAGAAGATGTCACTGAGTGAAGAGCTAGATCTGCTGACTCCGATTCACGCAGAACTGTCGTCCTCAGCAATTCTGTTCTTTCCGATGAAGCTGCCACTACTGAGCACAACGATCTCTCTATCCTCTGAGCATCATTGTCTCAGGCCACTGGTAGAGGGTGACTGGCGAGCCAGCCTACCAGGCTCTCGAGTCAGGGTTGCAAGCCAGGTTCACCGAGCCCAGAACTGATGGGTCGCGAGCCTAGAAATTCAGGCTGCTCAGCCCGCCATCCTGGCCCGGGTCTGGCCCGCTCAATTATTGTAGCGGACCTCACCTCGCCAGCCTGCCTGTTAGCCATGTCTATCTAAAGCACTAGATATGGAAGAAACTGAATATATGTTGAACAAACAATAGGATGTAAGGAGGAGTTT
Organism: Begonia loranthoides; assembly: GCA_022433065.1. Taxonomy (NCBI): domain Eukaryota; kingdom Viridiplantae; phylum Streptophyta; class Magnoliopsida; order Cucurbitales; family Begoniaceae; genus Begonia; species Begonia loranthoides. The sequence goes on along the minus strand of CM039486.1, from coordinate 21,017,588 downwards.
TTTCAAGGAAAATCAGTCTTAGCAGAATAGAGAAATGAAGAGGCCATTTGTTGGTTGTGAATAAGAAAAAAGAAAGCAAGTTTTGGAAAGACTAGTGACTAACAGAGATGGTGCTAGGATGACTTAGGCTTATCAGTTCCCTAAATGGAAGAAGAATGATTTTGGATAATGTAGAGTTGATACCGATCAATGTTTCAAATGTGATAAAGTGGGACATACAACTAAAGATTGTCTGACACTTACTGGAGGTCAAAGGAAAGTTGTGCTGAGGTTTTCTCTCTTTTGGAGGAAGATAGCTTTGAGCGGACTTATGTGGTTTCAAGTATCAACTTTGTTAATAATGTAGCTGCTTATATGATGCACTAGCAGAAGGGTAAGGGACTATAACCTTTGAAGGATGACTTTGAAGAGATGTGATGAGCAATAATTGAATGGTCGGTCAATAGAAGATGAGTGATCAACCAGGGCTTTGATATTGTTGAGGAACGGCTGATCAACGCAGGTACAGATCGACCACAGTCAATCGACCCGTGATTTACGGTAGTAAGAAAGGTCGGTCATCAATGGGGAAACATATTACAGATTCAAACGATATGGTGAGTGGTTGGTCGGCTCAAGTGAAGGTGATCGATCGATCAGCTGAACTTTCTATACTTTGCCGCAAATCCTCTTTTATGGAAAGACTGACTTTGAGTAACAATAACTCCCTTGTTTTAGAAGCTTTCCTCCTGAAACTTTGTAACAACTCGGATTTTCGTAATTCCTTGAAATACATGAAAATTTGAAATTTCCTTTTCAAAACAAATCAGAGGCCGCCTAAGTCCGGATCGCTATTGACCATTCATAAAACTCGTTATAAAACTACAATCGGTAAAACTTATGCGGAAGCGTTAAATTAAAACCATTAATGTAAAATGTTGTGGAAGATTAAATATCTGAAGAAATACCAACCGATTTAAATACTGCTTTTTATACAACTTACTACTTAATTTAATTACAACTTTGAAAACTAACTTAACTAAAAACTATTTCTCTTTTACCCTTTTTATGTGCTTGGCCAGCCACAAACTCCCTCGTGCGTGCGAATCCATCATCCCTGCTTTGATGTTATCTGTTTGTCTTTTCTTTTTGCTACTCCTTGTTCGTGCATTGGTTCCACGTATAACTACCTACACCTACGCTACAAGTAATACGTGAGCCTAATGGCTCAGTAAGGAAAATGGTTCTATGCATATGAATGCCACTCTTTAGTCCATTTTGGAATGGGGGCCACCCAAACCAATCCTTTCATTAAGTCATTTGTCTGTTTATTACTTTACTTTTTCTTTTGATCCCTTTTGATCCATAATTCCATTCTATTATTCCATTATTCCATACTTGTACTTCGAGCTAGAATTGGGAGGTTTTTCTCGTGCAATGGCGTAACGGATCTAGCCTTTTCTCTTATCTTCTAAGTAAACTAGAACTTCTGTACCCTACGAGGGAGGGGCTATGCCTAGTTTACAGACTATATGCGCAACCCATCCACTCCCAATTCCCTTTTCTTCTTCTTTACTTTTTCTTAACTTTTTCACCTCACTTATTCATGTTTGTGTACCGTCTCTATTATCATGATGCATGATGACATGACATAACATTCATAAGAATAGAAGTGTGCATATAAAGAAATGAAACTGTAATTGAATGCATGTATAAACGAAAGAAAATCATATAATGAAAGGAAATAAATGCGCACGATAGAAAATATTTACAACATTGAATGGAACAGCGAATGCATACGAGTATGATAAACGTGCAAGTAATTGAATTGACTATCATGCTTAGGAAATAATTACATTTATCATGTTAATTAATTATCCTAATTAATTCCATCCTCAAGTTCATGCTCTTGTTAATTAATTACTTTAGTTATTTATTATTTAATATGTTCTATGTCTAGTTAATTATTCTAATTAATTACATGCTTACTTAAATGAACATTCTAAGTGATTCATTATATTAATTACATGCTACGATTATCATTCCTAGTTCAATTTACATGCTTGGGTCTATTAATTAACATGTTCGCTAATTAACCGTATTTAGTTAATTACTCTAGTTAAGGGATTAAACTAGTAAATTAATCGTGCATTCGAACTAGTAAGTTAAGCATGACATGACTTAGTCAATTTATCATGCCAACTAAATTAAACGTGTGAGTAATTATCATTCTAATTAATTATATGTCTAGATTTGCTGACATGCTCAATTAATTATTCATTACCCAACTAGTTAACCAGGCTTAAAAGGTGATTAGCATCTATTAATTAATTAAGCTAATTGATTAACATGCTCAGGGATTAAGTGACTAGTTAGTTAATTAGGCATCATATTTAAATGTACTACTTAGTTAGGTCACTTTAGTTAATTTCATGTTGATGTTATTTTTGTTGGTTAAACATGCTTGGGTTTGTTATTTAACAGCTAAATAGGTGAGTAAACTAATAAACCGCAGTACTCACACCAAAACAACATGTAAGGAAATAAACAATATTAGTAAAGGAAATTTTGGTTCGTTCATGCTTATCTCATCCTTACCCATTTCTCTCTTCACTTTCTCATTCTTTATTTCTCAGCAATAACTAACAATATCACACAATTAACAAGAATATCGTCTGGGGGATATCCTAGAGCTATCAAAAATCTACAACATACTGACAATAGTAATGACAGAAATCACAAAACATTTTAATTCTACGGAGCATTAATAACACTATCAATAGCTAACAAAAGCATTTCACGACAAATAACCTACTTAATCAACTAGTAGTAAGCATTTAACTAACAATAACTCTAAACTCACACACCCATACTTGTGGTGTAGGGCCTCAATAGCCAAAACACCCCTAAATCCTTACCTCGAAGTTTTAATGCGCAATAGCAGTTTAGTTGTTATCCTTCTTCTCTTCTTCTTGTACCTGACATCACCCACATAATAAGTACCCGAATAAGCCAACGACCTATACTAATATCTAAGAAGGGTATGAAGTCAACGACATCAACTGTCAATCAGTGTACGACTTAACTTTTCATATTCAGAATATTAATCCAACTAACAATAGTATTTTGTCAAACGGAGAGTAGTACCCATAAACCAAATCAAGACAACAAACAACAACCAATGCATTTCATTATATTCCATCTCAACAAATCAACAGTTGAATCGCCCAAACGTTTAAAACATTTATGAACGTGCATAATACTCACTTAATTCTCACAGTATTCCCACAACACATTATACTTGATATTAATCGACATAAAAATTAGACTAATAACATAAACATTAGACCAATAGATCATCCAACGTAAACGATTAACTAACCAATTCCAGTATATCAACGTTCCATTGCGAAAATACAGCAAACATTAAGCTATAATTAAATTGCAATTTAATAGCATTCAATAATTCACGAATAAACATCACATAGCACTTTCCTTATATCTCAATATAACCAGTCATATAACGAGTCCAATTCAGTAATCAGTTAAAAGCATCAATTCATTATCAGTTGTAACAATCACAACACATAACTCACACTACGTAACTAAAATCAACAGAGCATATTTTCATCTCAACAACTAATTTTAATTGACAGAAACAACATTTAATATGAAAACAACCAACGATCAATACTTCCAATAAAATCAACAAGGCAGTAACATCCAAAGAAATATTCAGCCAACAACAATCAAACGCATAACATGATTTCTCGACGATAACATCCAAACATAACCAATTACCAAAACAGTGTATCAAACTTTTACATCTATCATTCTCTAAAACCCATTATCACAGGAACATAACATAATCCAACCCGACAACCAACGTATAATTGAACTCCCTCACATAATCAATAAGAGCATATCGATTCGAGCAAGTCAAGTCACAAAACCAACACTAACAGGTCATTCCCCAATAAGAGAACACCAATTTAACAACAACAACTTATTCCGAAATTTCTAACTAAATAACAGAACACAAATTTAATAGAGTGACGAATCACAGAACACATAATCAACCAACAACAGAGCCAATAACGATCAAGTGCATAACACAATCCAAACATAGCATTTCCATATATGTCAATATTAAGAGTTCCTATCTAACGTGTTTGAAATTCAATAATAAATTGAACATAATACTCACAACAATACACAGAGTATAATTTCCAACAACACACACAATTATCCTTAGCTGTACAAATTTGAATTTTCAACAACAGAGTGCATAATCAACATTACAACACATTAACTCAAGTAACAGAGCATTAAACATACACTCAACGTACCCCTAGTGCAGAGTTAAATCGAAGACTAACACAACATATATAAATCTCCAATCAACAGAGTATATTATCCATTTATTGATCCATAACATAGCAGAAATCAGAAGGGTATAGAGAGCATAAACTGCAAGTTATGCATGCAGAAAATAATTCATCAATATTCTCCAAAAAAGCCAGAATATAAGTCTTAACATAAACCATTCATTCATGACCAGAATCCAAACATCCGAGGAGGGAACCATACCAGCCAACTAGGGAGCTCTTGGTCAGCCTCCAGAGTAGAGTTCCCAGCTCCCATTCTTCTCCTGCTGCTCAGGGTTCAGGTCCAAAGAGCAATCCCCCCTCCTCCCCTGCACTTCGGCTTCACCAGCAAGGAAGGAAGTCGACAGAAGCCTCCAATTATATCTCCTGCCCACTCCCTACGTCATTAGAGTAGAGGTACTCAACATAATACTCCTGCCATAGCCATCCCCTACGAGGCCTAAATTGTCTCCCCTATCGACTTGTAGAGCATGCACTATAAAAGGAGAAGAATTCGGTTCTCCTAGAACCAGCAACAGGACTAGGATCGAACCACAAGCTAGACCATGGCCTTTGGCCGGTCCAGCTTGAATAGCCAAAATGTCCAATGATCTGAGGCGGGGATTCACCGTCCAGCCAACAACCCGAGGCAACCATTGTAGCGCCCACCACCGAGTAGCCATCGTCGTCGCCATCACGTCGCCATCCCATCGCCTTCCTGTCGCCAAGCTGCATCTTGGAACCGTGCCCCTCAACCCAACGCCAGGGCTCACCATCGCGACCTGTGACACTCGCCGTGAAGGAACTGCTCCCGTACGCGTCCCAATCTCGCCTGACAGTCGTCGTCGCCCCCCGTTCCCAACGTTCGTCGCCCTTCATCTCTCCTCGTCTCCCTCGTTCCCCCTGTCTCTCGCTCTCTTTTCTCCCTCCCTCTCTTTTTGTCTTTCATTTGAAAGAATGGCTGAAGGCAATTCTTCTGGTGACAGGGCAAAACCGGTTCGCTGAAGTGAATCGGTTCATTACTCACATCTCCCCATTTTAACATTATTTCAACTAATTAATTAAATCCCCTTAATTTTCATTAATTAAATCCTTTACATTTTAAATCCCAAATCATTATATATTTTTGAATTTATCAAATTAATATTTATTTTATTTTGATTACGTTAGTTTCCCGTTAATTTCCATTATTATCCAACGAGTACGTTCTTGGTAATACCCCGATAGTCAACCCACTTAAAAAGTCGGGGTATTACAAACTTTGACAGCAACTTTCTTGATGAATGAAGTATAATTCTTCCAAATAATAATAATAAGAAACTTCACGGGTTTGGGAATATGAGCAAGAGAAGTTGATTGGCTGGAAATAGCAAGTGGTCACACTTGTAACTCTCGTATGGATATCTTCGCTAATGAAACTCCTCTGGAAAAGTTGAATACCACTTCACACACTCTTCCTCCAAGGAGTAGGAGTATGGATGCCAATAAGAGAGGATACTAAACTTATAAGTAACCTCAATCTTGTGATACAATACACACAAGGAAACTTTGGATGTAACTCACCAAATGTTTGAAAGAGGAATCACTCTAATTTCGAAAATAAAGCAAAGACTTTTCTAAACATCTACATAAAGTGGCTTTAAATAGCCAATTACAAACTAAAGAATAGAAAATAACTAAATAAGCAACAATATCACTAAATCGTTAATAATACACACTTGGCTGATACTTTACTTAATAGTTACTAGGTCAATTAACTAATAGATTATTTAATTAATTCTTTCTTTCTTTCTTCTCCTCCAAGTCTTGATGTCTTTTGGAAGCTTTTCCTTCTTGAGTTCGGCCACTTGGATGGTTTCCATGTATTGACTTTTCTTGGTCTCCAAGCTTGGCCACTTGGGCTTTGCACAATATTTTCTCTCTATTTCGTGTGCTTTTGACATAGCAAAAAAATTGTAATTTTAACGATCCAGCCTATTCTAGAAAGTTCAGGAAGTCAGCTATAATCTTCATGAAGCACACTTTTTGATATGACGTTGTTCCAAATGCAAAAACCATCAAATACTCGTCAAAGGTCAGAAAGTAGGCAGATTTGTGAAGCTCATCAAATATTCTACAATTGTTCTTAAACTTCCACTTATGTTTGATCTTCAATACTTCCATAATGTTATTGGAAGCTTGATTGTTGATAGAGTGGACCTGTAGTCTGTCATTATACCTTGTTTGATTTTTGAGCTTCGCACTCATTTGTGGCATCTATATTTTATTATAAATTGATATGTTTTGCTAGTTTGATCAATCATAAGTATAAAGTTAAGTTACAACCAGGAGAGTATTTAGATGCAGTAGGTATCTCAAAAGATTTTGTTATATGTTTGAATGACCGACCTCTTCATACCGACCTTATTGTAATCGACATGAAGGGATATTATGTCATTCTTGCTATGGACTGGTTATTTCATCACTTTGTAACTATATACTATAGGAGAAGGGTAATCTATTTCTGGCCTCTAAACGACAAAGAATATGTTTTCCATGGCATTAAGGACAAAAAGAAGCCGCCTATTTTTTCTACAATTAAAGCACAACGACTTTTGTATAGTGGATGCTTGGGCTTCTTGGCTAGTGTTGTTGATACGTGAGTATTGACAGACGCGAAGCTTAACAACATTCTGTTTGTTCAACATTTTCCTAAGGTATTCGTTGATGATATGTTTGGTTTGCCACCAGATCGAGAAGTTGAATTCATAATTGATTTGTACCATGACACCAAACCTATTTTTAAGAACCTATATAGAATGACACCTGTTGAACTAAGAAATTGAAGACTCAACTTGAAGAATTGCTCAACAAAGATTTCATATGCCCTAGCTCCTCCCCATGGGGTGCACCTGTTTTGTTTGTGAAGAAGAAGGATGGTTTGATGCGAATGTGTATAGATTATCGGGAATTGAATAGAGTGACTGTAAAGAATAAATACCCACTGCCGAGGATAGATGACTTGTTTGATCAACTCCAAGGTGCTTGTGTATTCTCTAAGATTGATATGTGATCCGGTTATTACCAATTGAAGGTAAAAGTAGAGGATATTATGAGAGTAGCATTTCAGACTAGATATGGACACTATGAGTTTTTAGTCATGTCTTTTGGATTGACTAATGCACCTATAGCATTTATGGATTTGATGAATCACGTCTTCAAGGACTTTCTAGACAAATTCATTATCTTGTTTATCAACGACATATTGATTTATTGTTGTTCGAAGGAAGAGCATATGAAACACTTGGAAATCACTATATCGACTTTAAAGGCGCACCAACTATACCCAAAGTTTTTCAAGTGTGAATTTTAGATGGATAAAGTCAAGTTTTTGGTTCACATTATTTATAAGGATGGCATAGTCGTGGATCTAGCGAAGACTCAATCAATTTTGGACTGGCCTCAACAAAAGATCATTTATGAAGTAAAGAGTTTTCGTGGCCTTGTGGGATATTACAGAAGGTTTATAGAAGGGAAAGTGAAGTTGCGTACTTATTACAGAAGGTTTATGAAGTTGCATACTTATTCAGGAAGGAAAAGTGATAGCCTATGCTTCTAGGTAGTGAAAGGAGTATGAGCTTAACCCGACTTATGACCTTGAATTAGCCACGGTTATGCTTGCACTCAAGATCTGGAGGCATTACTTCTATGGACTGCAGTGCGAGATCTTTATTGAACACAAGAGCTTATTGTATGTATTCAGTCAAAAGGAATTAAACATGAGAAAGTGACGTTGGTTGAAGTTTGTTAAAGATTATGACTACGAGATCAAGTATCACCCTGGTTAAGTGAATGTAGTAGCCGACGTGCTTAGTATAAAGACAATTTTAGTGCACTCATTGTGGACGGATGTTTTTTTTCACTTACAGTCATAAATTTTGAAGTTTGAACTTGAGCTAGTTACCTCTCAGTTGGTTTCTACACTGTCTACGATACTAGAGAAGATCAAAGAAGCATAGATAGACGACCTTATGTGTGTATGCCTTCAATCGGAAAAGAAATTATTGGACAAATTAGATTTCTCTATTTCTAGTGATGGAATCATTAAGTTTGGAAACAGATGGTATGTCCTAGTGAATGACCTCATTTGAAAAGAAATTTTAGCAAAAGTGCAGTCCTCTAATTTTTCTATTTACCCTGGATGTACCAAGATGTATAGAGACTTGAAACATCACTATTGGTAGCATAAACTCAAGGAAGATGTTACCAAATACTTAGGATTATGTTTATTATGCCAACAAGTAAAAGCAGAATATCAGAGGCCAGCTAGAACATTACAACCTTTACCATTACTTGAATGGAAATGGGAGAAAATTATAATGGACTTCATCATCAGTTTACCGAGGACCATGAGAGGACACAATGGGATTTGATAATCATTGATAGGTTAACTAAATCAGCTCAATTTTTGCTTGTCAAGATGACCTATTGATGCACCATGGATAGGGGCAACTTGGAAACCCCTTGATGGACGTGGCTATTAGGGGCAGCATTAGACCCGAAATGGCAACTAGATTAACTCGGTCAATATGTGTCCAAATATGTGAAATTTGTACCATGCACTGCTATGTGAATGAGAATGAAGGTCCGCAACAATCGCAAAGAAATTCGTTCGAGAGAGAAAGTTATAGACGAAGGAGTACAAGCTGGTCTGAGTGCCTAATAAGGAAAGAAACGGACCCAAAAGGGCAAAGTGCTTAACTCATTCAATTAGGGTCCAAATATTGTGTAATCTGGACCAAACCTTACTCTATGAGTGCAAGAAATGCCATAAAAAATCAGAGGTAGAATTGTTTGGAAATGGAAGTTATGAGCGAAAGGGTGTAAGCTAATCTGAAAAGGCACCTAAACTGTGCCTATTAACTTCAATGGCCTCCAATGGTGGAAGCACTCCAACTTGGTTCTTTGCAAGCTTTCTAATCTTTTGTAGGGGATGTCTACCTTTGGAAAGAGCTGGAGAAAGGAGCAGCACTAAAAGAAATCACATAAAACTTACAAGAAAACGGTGAAACCAATTTGAAAACCAAAACTCAATCGGATAACACCACTAAATGAGAATGACCAAAATGAGAGAGAAACTCCACACTTTAAAATCTGTTTGTTAGCTGAAAATTCCTCCCCTATGGAAGACCTTAGAGAGGGTCTAAATATCTCACAAAATTAGGGCAAGCTTAATAAAGATAACTTACCCAAAATGCCATCACAAAGACACATGCACAATTAGACGTGCCCAAACCAAGTGACATCAACAATTGACTATTAAACTTAATATAAAATAAACCATAAATAAGTTCTTAAATCTTGCATGCAACAATGATCTGATGAATCATTCTTTAAGGCCCGTCTTCAATTTGAATTGGGCTTTAATTCCAAGTAAGTGAGATTGAGCTTCTTTAATAGAAAACAAAGCTCTCTGTCCATGGAACTTTTGGCATAGCAAATAAACTCCAATGCTAACATACGACCCTATTAGAGAAAGCTTGAGAAGTCAGCTACAATTTTTATGAGGCACACCTTTTGATATAAGACCTTGAAGATAGCCAAATAATCCAAATACTGCTCAGGGGTCAGATTGGCAGTAGTTTTGAATTGTCTAATACCTACTCTAAAGTTATACTTGATTTTCCATTTATGTTTGATCTTGAATAACTCCAACATATATTTGGAGGCTTGATGAATGTAATTCATCCTCTTTCTTCTTTGAACACCTACAAAATAAACACTCAAAATATCATTAGAGAATCTCCGTGCTCGATTGTAGATAGAGGGAATCTGTGCACGTTACCTACTCGATGAATCAGTATGTCAAGTTGTATATTTAGGAGATCGTACAACTGTATGGGGTTCTATTTTCTATTGTCTCAGACCCAGATCCGAGGTTAACATTAGCTTTTTGGAAGGTTATGGGCACAAAATTAAAGCTCAGTACAAATTTCCATCCTTAGACTGATGGCCAATCGGAGAGAACAACTCAGATATTGGAAGATATGTTTAGAGCCTGTGCTCTAGACTTTCAAGTCATTTGGAGTAAGATGTTACCATTGGTGGAATTTGTGTATAATAATATTTACTAGGCCACAATTGGAATGACACTTTATGAAGCATTGTATGGAAGGAAGTATCAATCTCCATTATATTGGAACGAAGTTGGTGAAACTCAACTTCTAGGCCCCAATTTTATTCAGCAGACAACAAAAATGGTTGGTATTATCAAGCAAAGAATGTTATCTGCTCAGAGCCACTAGAAAAGTTATACTGATCGTAGACTGAGAGAGTTAGAATTCAAACTGGGAGACTTGGTGGTCTTGAAGATTTCACCTTACATGGGAATTATGAGGTTTGGAAAGAAGGGTAAGCTTAGCTCGAGGTACGTTGAACCGTTTACTATTGTGAAAAGAATTGTGGAGATTGCCTACAAGTTGAAGTTACCGCCTTCAATTAATGGAGTCCATAATGTTTTTCATGAATCAATGCTGAGGAAATGTGTTCATGACCCCTCTCAAGTGTTACTTCATAAGGATATTATCATTCAACCGACATTGAGCTACGAGGAGAAGCCATTTCAGATATTGGATTTTAAGATTAAGGAACTTTGACACAAGCAAATTCCATTGGTGGGAGTGTTGTCGTAGAATCACACATCCTAAGAAGAAACTTGGGAAATGCAACAATTTTGAGGAGAAATTTTAATTTAACGGCTAGGAGATGTAACATCTGAATTTTTCATACTTTAATTTTAGCATTGTAATGTGACGTTTGGGTTTTAATGGAAAATTATTCGGTGATTTAGAACTGGATTAGTGAATTATAGTCAGTGGAATTGGGGGTGAAAGATAAAAGCTTTTGTTAAGGTCTTGTTAAGAGAAAATATAATTGGATGTAGTATGGATATAGTAAGGATTAAAATTTTGAGAATAATAAGGTTGTTAACATTTATTGGAAATTGACTTGGATAATGGTGAAGGAAGAATAGTGGTGCATATAGTATAAGTTGATTTAGATAATATAGATGTAACACCCCGACTTTTTAAGTTGAATAATTATCGGGGTATTACCAAGGACATTCTAAAGCGTTAAGTCGAGGGATATTTTCGTTAATATTTTCCCCATATACGTGATGTAATCGAAGTGTTGGGAGGATGTGGATATTACATTGCGTATTTTTACGCAATAATTGTGACGTGTAATTATGGGGGAGATGTTATGGGATTAGAGTTAAGGGTGAAAAGATGAAGAAAAGTGGGATTTATGGTGTTGCAGATGCATGCGGATGAGGTGAGAACGAGAAAATGCGTCCTATTGTGTCTGAAATGTGGACTTTCGGACGCATGCGGACGACCTACGGACGAAGAATCATCATCCGTAAGAGCTTAGCCATGTCACTGTTAGGCATAGGATGACTTAGGACACTTTGACTTGTCCTATGTTCATTGCATTGCGATGTTTCAGATGAGGTCCAGACGATGCGGACGAGGGGAGCTGCATTTCCATCGAATCTGGTCTATCATGGACAGTTTCGGATGATTGCGGATGGATGCGGACGATGGGTAGCGTCGTCCGATTTGAATCTGTCCAATTTATGGACAGATTAGGATGCTTGCGGACATATTATGAGCAAGCCATTTGGTGTCTGAATTAGATTTCGAACGATACGGACCAAGACGAGGACGCCATTCCTCATTCGAGCTCACGTTTTCAACTGCGCGAATTTAGCCTTGTAGACGAATGAAGACGAGACCTATGCGTCCACACTCGTCCGAAATAGCCCAGACTTATGACTAAACTAAGATCAAAATGATGAAAAATCGTAGGAAAATCATAGAAATTGTAGAATAATCATGAGTGGAGACAAGAATCGACACCTCCCCTCCCTCCAGTTAGGTCGCCGACCTTCTACTCCCCTTCCTTCCAGGTATTAACCCTTTCTCTCTTCCTCCATCTTCATTTTCCACCCCATTACCTGCGTGAAGTCCAGAGTGAGGGGGAATGACCGAGAGCGAGAGAGAGTTCTAGTGAGGGAGAAAGAGAGCTCCGAGAGTAAGGAGTTGTGAGTTAGTGTTGAATGCTTAAGTGGATGTGAGTGAAGTAAGAGTGAACTGTGAGGAGCTGGAGGTTGGAGCTGCTGGAACTGTGAGCTGAAGGAGTGTTGTCCCTGGTTTTAGTGTCTTCAAAATTGGTAAGGAATTAGGGGTGTCTTTGCCATGTAGAGGCCCTACACCACAAGTAGAGCGCGTGGGTGTATATTAGTGTTCCTAAAATGCTTACCGCTAGTTGTTGAGTAGTTGTGTGTTAGATGACAATGCCTTGAAGAGTACCATGAATATTCCCCCTGTTTAATGCACTGTAGATAATTCCCTTTGTTTGTTAGTTCTCTGCAATTATATATTTCTGCTTTCTGTATAGTTTCCTGCAATTTCTAGTGAATGATGGTGATAATGCTGAAAACGTGAATGATTAATGAGTATGAGAAGTCAGGAAATGTGTTAAGAGTTTATTGTGTTACTGAATGTAATAATGCGGTCATTTCTTTTGTTATTGTTCCGCCCTTTAGCTAACCCATTTAGTAGTCCAAGCATGTAAACAATTTGATTGCCATTGATTTACTAGTATGTTTAATTAACTTAAGCATACAATTAATTAGAATAGCGTAAGCATGCTAAATTACTTAATTAGAATAATTGACTAGAATAATCAATATGCTTAACTAACCAACGAGTACGTTCCCTAACCCGTTGTAAGTAATAACTACACATGTTAAGTAACTTGCTAGTTGAGTGTGTTAGTAGTTGATTTGCTTCAAGCAAGTTTAACTATTAGTTAACTTACTAGCATGTAATTAACTAACTAGGGTAATGAACTAAAGTAATTAATTAGAATTGAGCATGTAAATTAGAATTAGAATTTGTCTTAAGCATGTTAATTAATTGGCTAATTGTAACTAATGACTAATCCTTGAGTATGTTTAATTAGTAGATGACTAGCATGTTTGATTTCTAATTGATTTAGTAAATTGTTACGCAATTGAGCATGTTAACTAATTAGCTAATCTAAGCATGTAGTTAATTAAATACTCAATGAGCATGTTAATTAGCTAGGCGAGGTAATTAGACATTAAATGGGATTTCTTAGTGAGCATGTTAATTAATTAGATATGCTATGTAATTAATTAGCAGGTTCAATTAACTAACTAAACAAAAACATATAGGGTAATAATTGTAATCTATTCTTAAGCATGTTTAATAACTAAACGTTGAACATGTTAATGAACTAGCGTAATTAACTAAAGTAATTGATTGAACACGTTAATTGACTAAAATAGTGTTATAACTTGAGCATGTAAACTTATTAGGATAACTAATAGATTTAATAATTGTATTCTGTTTTATTTAGCATAACGAGCACATTTAGTAATTGAAATTAATCACATGTTTCATCTTTTATTGTTCGTTCGTTGCTTTGATTCGAGTTTAGAATTGTTCTCTGTTATGTACTTTCAATTATATACTGTGCGCTTCCAATTATGATATCTCTTTATATGCGTTTTCAATTACAGTTATCTTTATTTCAATGTGCACTTTAACTATTATGAATGTTATGTTATAAGCATCACGCATCATGTTAGGTTAAGAATATATGAGCATGCATCATGTTAATAGAGACTAATAGGGAGTACCACGGCGTGATACGCACACATGTATGAGTGAGGATAAATGACTAAAATTGGGTAAAAATATTAAGATAATAAAGGTTCTTGTGGTACTGGTAGCTTAGCCTGGCACAGGAACTGGGAAAATAATTAATAACATAATAATGGTTTCTGTGGTACCGCCAGCTTAGCCCGACACAGAAACTTGATAAGAAGAAAATGATAAAAAGGGATTTTAAGGATGGATGGGTAGCGGGTATAGTCTGCAACTAGCCGAAGCCCCTCCCTCGTAGGGTACGGGAGTTCTAGTTGTGAGTAAAAGGTTATATCCAAGCACTATTCCATTCCAAAGGAAATCCTCTAATTCCAGCTAAAAGTACGAGTATGAACGAACGACTTAAAGTAAAGTAATAAAATGGTAAATGGCTAATGAAAGGATTGGTTTGGGTGGCCCCCATTCCAAAATGGACTAAAGAGGGGCATTTATGTTGCATTACCTCTTTTTCTTACTAAGTCTTTGGGCTTACAGTTGCTTGTGGTGTAGATGTAGGTACTGGTATAGAGTCAACGCATGGACTTAGGAGTAGCAAAGGAGGAACAAAGATGAAAAATAATATAAAGAGCAGTGGATGATGGATTTGCACATGCGAGGGAGTTCGTGGCTGGCCAGACATATAAAATGGGTAAAAGAGAAACCATTTTAATTAAGTTAAGTTTTCAAAGTTGTAATTAAATTAAGTAGAAAGTTGTATAAAAGTAGTATTTCAATTAGTTTGTGTTTCTTAAACAATTTTTAAACACTTCCGCAACGTTTTACATTAATGGTTCTGATTTTAATGCTTCCGCATAGTTTTATTAAATGAGATTTTTATAACGAGTTTTATGAACGATTGGTAGCAGTCCGATTTGAGGTGCGCTCTGACTTATTTTATAAAAGTTTAAATTTTCATGTGTTTTAAAGGAATTACGAAAAATTGGGTCGTTACAGATGATATCGGAGCAGGAGTTTTAAAAACAATTTTGTAATCTGCTCTGATCGTTTTGAAAACTAAGTAGCTCGCTTGTTTTGTTTACTACGTTTTAAATGGTCTTTGATACGTTTTGCTGAGTAAAATGATTTTTGGGAAAAAGTCAAACTAGTAATGTAGCCTACCTGCTAGCACAAGCCTCGACGTGGAAAATTCTTCATCATTGTGAGTATACTTCCTAATGCTTTACTAATATATGATTCCTTATTCTAATTGATAGATGAATTGTTAGAAAATAATATGCAGGGACTAATGGATTAGCGGACTAGGTAGAGGCGGTAAATATTTTGTTTGTAGTTGTGATGGCAGGTTCGCAAGTGTACTCGATATCGTTGGATGCTGTATTTTGGATTAATATTTTGGATTTTTGGAGTTTGAATGAATGAATGAATGGTGAATATTCTGGAACTGTTTGAGATTTTATGTAGGATTTTAGCTTTGGGAGAGTGTAAAAACAGGAGAGACTCTGCCCAAATTTTTGGAAAATAAGTGAAAAGAAAATCTCAAGTGGAGTTAGATTAACTAGATAGCTAACCCAAATCACCTAGGCAATGACGGAGTAGGCCAACTAGATAGTTAAGTATGAACGCTTAGGTTACAACGAATTAGACAAAGGTTAGATTAGTCTAGGGAGTAAGAAGGGAAGAACATCTAGGACGAAGCTGAAGCAGAGAAATAAGATTCCACTAACCAATTAGTTGTTCCTTTAGTATGACCTTGAAGAAGGATTTGGAGAATAAGGTTGGACTTTTAGGAAAGAAGTTAGAAGAAGAACCTAGTGGGATTGTAAGAAGTTGACCGAGAAGGGTAGTTGACTAAGAATGCGCTAGGTTAGATTTCCTACAAGGATGCAAGATTCAGGGTCTTGTTGGGTAGTACAACCAACTTGGATTTGACGGCAATTCCGATATAAGTGGACCAATGTTGGGTTTTTAGTCAGTGGGTGGTAAGACTTATGTTGGACTTGGATTATGTTCTCCATCTCAGTTCGAACCCAATCAAGGTAACCAAGAATGTGACTGCACAACTGTACGACAAAAGCGGATTCAATCGGTTGAGCTTCTCCTAGAACGAGTGTGGGAACAAGGACGGAAGTATAGTTGGAACGGGAACGGAAACGGAAACGAAAATGGGAACAGAGACGAAAACGAAAACGGGAATTGGAGACGGAAATGAAAACGGGAACGGAAACGGAAATGGGAACGGAGACAACAATAGGAATGGAGATGGAAACAAAAACTAAAATTGATCAGAAACAAGTACAGACACAAAAAGAGAAGGAAGACAGAATGCATCCTACTCAGCCATGTAGCGGTGTAGTTCATAACTCGGGAAAGCTTGGATGGCCGGAATTGACGGTGGAGGGTACATTCGAGTATGCCAAAGTCGGGGAGCATGAGAAAAGAGTATAAGTGCTAGATTCTAAGTCGTTCGGTACAAGGGAACTGAGGGGTAGAATCTTATAGGGAATGTGAGTTTGACATCAGGTTGGTGTCGAATTCACAAGGAGTTGGTGGAAAATTTGATGTGGAATATCAAATTTAGGAGAGAAATGTTGCGGATTCAAGAGTCGAACAACAACTATGAAATATTTATCTGATTAAAGTGACATTTGGATATAAAAGAGTTGCCATTTTGCTCTTGATGTTGAAGAATGGCAATGGTTGAGGAAATTCTTCCTTTGGAATAGATGTAAGCAGAGTTGCGCAGCGAAAGCGTGGTGAATGAACACGAGGGTTTGATCAACTTTTGGGTACAAGGGACGCGAATTGGACGAAGACAAGTTGATCAAGTTGTGGTAGTTAGAGCAATTATGGGTAAGAAGGGAGTAGATAGACGAAGTATTATGACCGTTAGAGGGACTACGTC
This sequence comes from Begonia loranthoides, assembly GCA_022433065.1. Classification (NCBI taxonomy): domain Eukaryota; kingdom Viridiplantae; phylum Streptophyta; class Magnoliopsida; order Cucurbitales; family Begoniaceae; genus Begonia; species Begonia loranthoides. Next base: position 21,000,660 of record CM039486.1, on the reverse strand, counting down.
ATCGAATGGGGTAGCTAAGAAGAGATTCTGTGCGTAGGTGACGTTAGTGAGAGTATGACGCATGGCAAATTTCGAGGATGAAGTTTATTTTAAGGGTGGAAGTATATAACACCCTGACTTTTTAAGTTGGATAATTATCGGGGTATTACCAAGGACGTTCTAAAGCGTTAAGTCGAGGGATATTTCTGGTAACATTTTCCTCGTATACGTGATGTAATTGAAGTGTTGGGAGGATATGGATATTACATTGCGTATTTTTACGCGTTAATTGTGATGTGTAATTATGGGGGAGATGTTATGGGATTAGGGTTAAGGGTGAAAAGAAGAAGAAAAGTGGGATTTATGGTGTTGCAGATGCATGCGGATGCGGTGAGGATGAGAATTCGTTGTCCGCATCTGTATTTTGTGGTTGTTGTAGGAGTTAGGACGAAGCGAGGACGAGAAAATGCGTCCTATTGTGTCTAAAATGTAGACATTTGAACGCATGCAAACGAAGAATCGTCGTCCACAAGAGCTTAGCCACGTCACTGTTAGGCATAGGACGACTTAGGACGCATTAACTCATCCTAACTTCACTGTATTGTGATGTTTCGGACGTGGTCTGGACGATACGGAGGAGGGGAACTGCGTCCGCATCAAATTTGTTCTATCCTAGATAGTTTCGAATGATTGCGGACAGATGCGATGATGGGTGGCCTCGTCCGATTTGAATCTATCCAATTTAAGGACAGATTTGGATCCTTGTGGATGCATTATGCGGACGCCATTTGGCGTCCAAATTATTTTAGACGGTACGGACCAAGATGAGGACCCCATTCCTCGTCCAAGGTCATGTTTTAGCCTGCGCGAATTTAGCCTTGCTGACGAATGCGGACGAGACCTATGCGTCCGCTCTCATCCGAAATAGCCCAGACCTATGAATAAAATAAGATTAAGGTGATGGAAAATCGTAGAAATCGTAGAATAGCCATGAGTGGAGACAGGAATCGACGCCTCCCCTTCCTCCAGCTAGGTCGCCGACCTCCTCCTCCCCTTCCTTCCAGGTATTAACCCTTTCTCTCTTCCACCCTCTTCATTTTCCACCCCATTACCTGTGTGAAGTCCAGAGTGAGGGGGAGTGACCGAGAGCGAGAGAGAGTTCCAGTGAGGGAGAAAGAGAGCTCTGAGAGTAAGGAGTTGTGAGTTAGTGTTGAGAGCTTAAGTGGATGTGAGTGAAGTAAGAGTGAACTGTGAGGAGCTGGAGGTTGGAGCTGCTGTGATGTGTCCCAGACATATCATGCTGGAACAGTGAGCAGAAGGAGTGATGTCCCTGGTTTTAGTGACTTCAAATTGGTAAGGAATTAGGGGTGTCTTGGCCATGTGGAGGCTCTACACCACAAGTATAGTGCGTGGGTTTATGTCAGTGTTCCTAGATTGCTTACTTCTAGTTGTTGAGTAGTTGTATGTTAGATGATAATGCCTTGAATGAGTACCATGAATATTTCCCCTGTTTAATGCTTCTGTAAATAATTCCCTTTGTTTGTTAGTTCTCTGCAATTATATATTTCTGCTTTCTGTATAGTTTCCTGCAATTTCTAGTGAATGATGGTGATAATACTGAAAACGTAAATGATTAATGAGTATGAGAAGTCTAGAAATGAGTTAAGAGTTTATTGTGTTTTTGAATCTAATAATGTGGTAATTTCTTTTGTTATTGTTCTGCCCTTTGGCTAAATGATAAGCGATAAATGTTAACCCATTTAGTAGTCTAAGCATGTAAACAATTTGATTGCCATTGATTTACTAGCATGTTTAATTAACTTAAGCATACAATTAATTAGAATAGTGTAAGCATGCTAAATTACTTAACTAGAATAATTGACTAGAATAATCAATATGCCTAACTAACCAACGAGTACGTTCCCTAACTCGATGTAAGTAATAACTACGTATGTTAAGTAACTGATAAGCTCCAAGAAACACTTAGAAAGCCTTAGTGAAATTTGTCCCGAAAATTATCAATCCTCGAACCACTAGCAAATGAAATGAATAAAACTCCAAATGTGTATGTGAACTAGAGCTGTATTTCGGAGAACATAAACTTAATAAAATCAGGAGAGTTGTATCAAAAATCCATCCCAAAAAGCACTCTGGATTAGGAGAACTATCAATTTCAATTTTTAACCAGAATTCTGTTTCCCAGCATAACAGTTTTACCAGTGCAGCTTAAAAGCGATATATCTCACGTTACATACACCAAACAAAGCTCAATTTTGGAGGGTAGCTCACTGACCTAAACATGAACAATTCATTAGATGGCGTCAAACTGAGAAGAACGACGTAAGGGCTCCAAACAGGTAACACAATCAGAGGCAGTATTAATCAAGAAAGTTCACAGATTCAGCAGCTCAACATTAATCCGAAAATATCACCTTTCTTTCAAAAATTCCCAAAAGAGCTTCTTCAACAATTAACATGCTTCAAGTCTCCATAACATAAACTATCAAACCAGCAAGAAAAGATCTTACAAGAATCACGAAATCAAGAAGAAAACAATGGAGTCTGTGGACCTCCTAAGTGAGAGGGACGACTTAGGGTTGGCTGGAACCAACTCTCTCCAAGGTTGGAAGGTTCTCTTGTCTCCACACCACAATCCTACCTTGAAGATGAAGATTGGAAGAGGCAATATCCCAAGATCCAAGGATGAGAAACTTCAAGAGGAGCCTTGCTTGGGGGTGGAAGGAATCGGCGCACAAGGGGGGAGGAGGCCGCGGGTGGTGTTTTTCCAAAACACAACAAAAATGTCTTCAATTCAAAATTCCTTCATTTCCAGCAAAGAGGGCTTTTTTTAAAACCCTAAGAGTTCGTACACTAAAGTGAATAAAAAGACTAAAATAACCCTAATTAGAAAATGACCTAAATAGCCCTTTAACAATAACAAAACAATAAATCCGATTTTGAAAATCAGTCTCTGAAAAAGGGATATTAGATATAGTAAACCAAACCCAAATAAAACGCCCAATATGTCCTTGGAAAGCTCTGTATGTTTGCTGCATTTGATATGAAGGACTAAAGTTGAAACGACGCCATCTCAGTTGTCAAAATAGCACTGGATCATCTGCTGCTCAGATTCTAGGCGGATTTGGACAGCTCCTAATTTTCTTCTATGATTGCATGATATCCACTAGTCCAAATACACCAAATCCTCTCTGTGACATTGAATAAAGCTTTCCTCCAAATTGGATAGAAAATTAAACACCTACAAAACAAATAAAAAGTTAGAAATAAAGGTGCCCCGGGCACGGCTCAGGCGATAGGAACTTGGGGCACATCATACTTCCGGGGTTGAAAAGGATTTGCCCTCAAATCCAGGGAGTATTCATCATTATCTTCTTTGCATGCCTTCCACCCGGATCAAATGGAAAAATTTTGTTTCCACTTTGAGGCAATTTCTTCATAAAGGAACTTGCAAACCGTCTTGCCAAAGATAGGAGAAGAATTGTGAGTTTGCAAAAGGCGACATTCAAATCTAGTAGTAGTAGCAATGTTGAATCACAATAATCTTCAATCTTCGAATTTCTTTTCTCAACTCCAGTATCAAAACCTTCTTTCCAAAATTCAAAATCATCACCAATAATAAAAGAATTTTCCATCCACCAAAATTTAAAGTGCCGTGAAAGTAAGGAATTTAACACCAGGTTCCGTTCTTGGGGTGCATACTCAATGGGGTTGGATCCACAACGATCAGAAACACGATGATGCGATAACAGTAAAATAGAATTAACATAATTCTTATCCCACATAATCAGATGGCCCATCAACTCGTTTTCTATTAAACCACTAGGAATGCTGAAGTTTTCATCTCCAATTAAAAATCCAGAATTTAAAGAGTTATCAATAAGAGTGGCCTCAACATTATCATCCAGCCGTGCCATAACAAATTCAATAACAACATTATTTCTAAACCACCCAATTTTAAAGAACCAAGTAATCAAAGTGTTTGGTGGGATGTACCTCGAGCAAATAGTTTTGGCTAGTATGTTTGTTTCTTTGCTATCGTAGACTAGCAAATAAAGACTCAAAGCTAGTAATGCACCCAAGCCCCACTCTTTATCCATATGCATGTAACCATGGTTGAGAATTCTCTGTTCATCTGTGAATATAAAATCTACTTTGTCCATGCTCCAACAAAAATCATAACAAATCAGCTCGCCATGAATTTTCTCTTCTAGCCACTCAATAGTGAGAGGTCTTTCTATGGTCAAGATAAAAATTTCCTCTTGATCAAGAGTTTTCTTCTTAAAATAATTTTCTCTTTCAAAGGTTGCTGCAAAGAACTCATCTCTATGGTCCACTATACTTGCTTCTTCCATTTTACTTAAAACATTGTCGTTAAGCAAAATGGAAGGCTTTTTATCTTCCATGACTATTTCCTGCATGACCGTGAGTGTTTCCCTTTGAGGAGGAGCTACTTCCTTATCCACCTTTAACTTTGGTAGCTTCTCATCCATATAACTTTCTTCAAGAAAAGATGAAACACAAAAGGACTTGTTAGAAACACATGGAAAAAGCAACTCTTTGAGATCGGTATTAACTTCATCTAGCTCGGATTCAATTCTAACAAATTCTTCCCATGGGCTTAGTGTTTGAAGAATCTTACAATGTTGATCATGCATATCCATGTCATGTTCCTTCTCGACCCCATTAGTTGTAGCAAAAAAATTAACTTCATTTTCTACATGATCATCTTCACAGATTTGACCTTTCGATACAACTTTCTTAGCCGTTTGAGTCTCCATCATGAATAGTGGCCCTTCGGTAGCATAAATGGTCTCTACTTCCAAGTTATCTTCTTCATTAGTGGCTGCCAAGGAGTCAACTTGGCTTCTCTCATCAATCAAACATTCCTTTATAATCATATCTTTTTGATTTTGGCATTTTGAAGCATTGTACCCGATTTCAAGGCACTCGAAACATCGGATGTCTTTAGTCTTCAGCCAAGATGTATCAAATCTTTTTCTCATAAACCTTTTCATCATCTTCCAAGTAATAAGATCATCTTCCCGATCAATTTGCCGCTGAGCTTTTAAGTTATTCCACCAAGATTTAGCATAATCCACAAATGACGAGGAGGCTAGTTTCACTTTACCTTTATCCGAAAATTCGTGACCATCAAATATGCTTGCAACTTCTTCCAACCAATCCATACACTCAATATCATTGTTTAATCCACTAAATGGAGGGATGGATAAATCCACAATCTTAAAATCATTCTTTTTATGAGATCTTCTTCTTGAATTTGGAAGCTCTTCCATAACGCTTTCTCTCGCACCCCAATCATACAAGTTTTTACTTTGACTCCTTGACTCGATTGATGTGTTGAATTTTTCCTTTGGTTTAGGAGTCCTAGGGCCCTTCATATGCCTACTAGAACGTTTCTCTAGACTTTCTTGAAGCCTAAGAATCATGTCAAACAAGTCCCGCTTAGTAGGCTCGGTTTGCTCATGAGTTCCCTCGGGTGGTGGTGCACTTGAATTATTTCTCATCTCTCTAGGGTTGTGATAGCGGGCCCACTTTTAGTACTCATAATAACCCTCTTAAATCATGATAATACAGCAAGAAAACGTGAGCCAAGTCTCTGATACCAAATGATAAGCTCCAAGAAACACTTAGAAAGCCTTAGTGAAATCTGTCCCGAAAATTATCAATCCTCGAACCACTAGAAAATGAAATGAATAAAACTCCAAATGTGTATGTGAACTAGAGCTGTATTTCGGAGAACATAAAATTAATATAATCAGGAGAGTTGTATAAAAAATCCAGCCCAAAAAGCACTCTGGATTAGGAGAACTATCAATTTCAATTTTTAACAAGAATTCTGTTTCCCAGCAGAACAGTTTTACCAATGCAGCTTAAAAACGATATATCTCACGCTACATACACCAAACAAAGCTCAATTTTGGAGGGTGACTCACTGACTTAAACATGAACAATTCATTAGAAGGCGTTAAACTGAGATGAACGACGTAAGGGCTCCAAACAGGTAACACAATCAGAGGCAGTATTAATCCAGAAAATTCACAGATTCAGCAGCTCAACATTAATCTGAAAATATCACCTTTCTTTCAAAAATTCCCAAAAGAGCTTCTTCAACAATTAACATGCATCAAGTCTCCATAACATAAACTATCAAACCAGCAAGAAAAGATCTTACAAGAATCACGAAATCAAGAAGAAAACAATGGAGTCCGCGGACCTCCTAATTGAGAGGGGCGACTTAGAGTTGGCTGGAACCAACACTCTCCAAGGTTGGAAGGTTCTCTTGTCTCCACACCACAATCCTACCTTGAAGATGAAGATTGGAAGAGGCAATATCCCAAGATGCAAGGTTGAGAGACTTCAAGAGGAGCCTTGCTTGGGGGTGGAAGGAATCAGGGCACAAGGGGGGAGGAGGCCGCAGGTGGTGTTTTTCCAAAACACAACAAAAATGTCTTCAATTCAAAATTTCTTCATTTGCAGCAAAGAGGGCTTTTTTAAAACCCTAAGAGTTCTTACACTAAAGGAAATAAAAAGACTAAAATAACCCTAATTAGAAAATGATCTAAACAGCCCTTTAACAATAACAAAACAATAAATCCGATTTTGAAAATCAGTCTCTGAAAAAGGGATATTAGATATAGTAAACCAAACCCAAATAAAACGCCCAATATGTTCTTGGAAAGCTCTGTATATTGGCTGCATTTGATATGAAGGACTAAAGTTGAAACGACACCGTCTCGGTTGTCAAAATAGCCCTTGATCATCTGCTGCTCAGATTCTAGGCGGATTTGGACAGCTCCTAATTTTCTTCTACGATTGCATGATATCCACTAGTCCAAATACAGCAAATCCTCTTTATGACATTAAATAAAGCTTTCCTCCAAATTGGATAGAAAATTAAACACCTACAAGACAAATAAAAAGTTAGAAATAAAGGTGCCCCGGGCACGGCTCAGGCGATAGGAACTTGGGGCACATCAGTAACTTGCTAGTTGAGTATGTTAGTAGTTGATTTGCTTCAAGCATGCTTAACTATTAGTTAACTTACTAGCATGTAATTAACTAACTAGGGTAATGAACTAAAGTAATTAATTAGAACTGAGCATGTTAATTAGAATTAGAATTTGTCTTAAGCATGTTAAATAATTGGCTAATTGTAACTAATGACTAATCCTTGAGTATGTTTAATTAGTAGATGACTAGCATGTTTGATTTCTAATTGATTTAGTAAATTGTTACGCAATTGAGCATGTTAACTAATTAGCTAACATTAGTTCTTGATTGAATTATTAATTCATAATGATTATGAATTGCGCGCTAATTATTCGATCCTTGAACTAACAAACAAGGGAATCTATAGAAATGGATTTAATTGGATCGATATTAACATTCTCAGCTATTCGTTTTAATTCACTCCCAATATATAAGGTATACGAATCATAATTTGTACAAAACTTTACCAAGTAAATCAAAGAATAAATTAAAATAAAATAGGAGTATGTTAAATACAACAAATTAAGATCATGCATATATGACCACATTATGATAAAATTAATTATTCTATATTTAATGCAAATTATCAGAACAATATAATTTTATCTGCTCCAGTCCTATATAATCGTATTATATAAAAGATATTTATCTTATGTCACTACATATATAGTCGGGATATGACTATATATTCTTAATGAGATAAACTATGTTTATGACTATGAACTATTTGAAGATTCCATACTTCAAATATAAGTCATGGACTTATTTTGGTTATTAGTCTATATATTTTATCCCACATAGATACAATATATATGTTAATATAAAGTTAGCATAAATAACCAAGGAATTTTCTATGAATTTCATAAAACATAATTTAAAATGTTAACATAATATGAATCTATATAAATTTATTCATATATTATAAAATTGTTCTATTACATTTGCTTGTTGGGCACATTACTCCCAACAATCACACCTGAACCCGACGGGGACTGTTCGACAGCACGTCAGTTTTTACGTATACGTATGTTTTCTCACATTTACATTTCGTATATGGTTTATTCTTGATATTCTGCCATATTGATGATGTGATATCGGTGCATGTGTTGGAATGATGAATCCTCTTGATGCTTTAGGCACTCTAGCGCTAAAGCATCACGAGGCTATCCGGTGACATCTTCTACTGCGAGAATATGGGTTGTATGATACGTATATTTGGAGGATGAATCTTCTTGAAGCTTTAGGCACTCTAGCGCTAAAGCATCACGAGGTTATCTCATAGAATCTTCTACTACGAGAAGATGGGTTGTATGATACGTATATTGGGAGGATGAATCCTCTTGATGCTTTAGGCACTCTAGCGCTAAATCATCGTGGAGCTATCCCTGTGCAATCTTCTGCTGCTTGAAGATTGGTCGTTACGTGCAAAATGGCGATGGAGCATTCATGACATGTCCTCAGGTTTCGAGTCTTGGAAATGGAAAAAGAGGATGGGGCATTGGTGACATGTCCTTAAGTTGCAAGTCCTGAAAGTTGGAAATAGGATGGGTGGGTGATGACGCCTCCTTGGGTGGCAAGTCCTAAACCTAGCCAATGTATTTGTCACACGGAGTTGGCAAGGTTGTCAGACACGAAGATTAGCATATCCTAGTGCCGTTCCATTTGGCGGGTGGCTGGCCTGCTCGTAGCTCTGCTCGTCGACAACCCTCGTCAATTTGAAATATAGATGTATTTAGTGAGAAACGGTCTATTGTGAGCAACCTCATCTGTTATTGCGATTATACGAGTTGCGTAGGCTCGGAGCTTGGCTCGCTGACAACTTGGGTGATGCACTGGATCTGCGGATCGCCGTCAATGGTTTTCTTTCTTGTCTCATGAGCTGTTGCTATTGGCGGATAACCTCCTTTTTGTGACATGTGTTGGGTGGGTCCTTGCATGACAATCCATTTCATTGAGAATAGATTGAAGATTGCCAGTCGCTGAGATTGGCCTATCCTAGTGCCGTTTCATGTGACAGGTGGCGTGACTGCTTGACCTTGCTCGTCGGCAACCCTCGTCCATTTGGAACATAAAGGTATTTAGTGAGAAACAGTCTATCACAATTAACCTTATCTGTTACTTCGATTATACAGATTATATTGACGCTGGTTACAGCCCGTCGACACATCTGAGAGATTATACTACCTTTCGATAATGAGTGACGGATGGGTCATTGTGTGACCATCCCTTTTCACTGATGATGTTTTCATACAGAAAACGATGTTGGCATCTTTTACTATTATAGCTATCAATGTATACAGCGAGTTTTTGAATAAAGCCACATCAAGGGTCATGGGTCAGTTTGTTAAAATGATAAAGAAGTTTTAAATGTTTAAAATCCATGTACGGTAAATGAGAAGCATGAAATGATTTTCAAAGGATGAAGAACAGTTTTAGCATGCATTGCATTTAGTATAGATTTTCCTACTGAGTTTGTCACTTACCCCTTAGACTATATTTTTTTCTAGGTTGGGGTGTAAGTTCGGTGAACTGGTTGTGTACGTGTGGCTGCAGGGCGATGCTGGTGTTCCCTGATGGGTGTCTCGATCTCTCTGTGGATGAGTGGAGGTTCGTCGGTTCAATCCCTCCGTTCTTGGTATGTTGGGATTTTAGTTTTGGTGTTGTTTGATTTAATTCCTGTACAGCACTTTCCTTTATTTACATTATCATATCTTTAGTTGATCACTCTGTGGACCCCCAACCCATGTGATTTGGGTTTGGACTTGATATTATTCCCGTTAAGTTTTCATCATAAAAATTCACGCCTTGAGCTGGGTAACTAGGTTCTCTCCTAGAATCGGGTTACTTGTCTCGGCGGTTTTGTCCAGCCCACCTTCGGGTCATGTGACACTAGTAGTGGTGATGAAGCTACAATAGCTCCACAATTTGGAATGAATTAGATACAAATGTTTATTCTAGTTTTATGTGAAATGAACTAGATATTTATTTTGACACTCGATATCACATGAAAACTTAGATATTTGCGATTGGTGGAAAAAGTTTTCCACTACATATCCTATTCTTTTTATAATGGCAAGTGATCTACTAACACATCCGATCTCTACTGTAGCGTTTGAGTCTGGCTTTAGTGCAGGTGGACGTGTGTACTATAAACGCCGTGGAAGATTTGCCCCTGACCTCGTGGAGGCATTCATTTGTATGAAGGATTGGAATGATGCCATAACGATAAATCAACAACGAGAAGACGAAATACTAGAAGAATTTAAAATTTTGGATGTTGAAGATTAAATTTTCATTTAAATTTGGATGTATTGTAATTTGAATTTGAAAGTATTTTTTTAACTTGTAATTTTTGTGACATTTTCTCATGATTGACAATTAGATGAGTGTCAACCTAATTGGGATGTATCTAATTTGTAGTGATACAAGTGTCAAATTAATAATGAATTATATATATATTTTTATATATTTGTATCAAATAATTTTTTTGTAATTACTTATTACATGTTATTTTTATATTAATTAAATAATTTTATTATTTATACTATAATATATAGGATTAAGCTAAGACTAAAGATAATTAGTGAGGATTATAGAATGGATTTAAGAGTTAGTAGAGGATTTTAGAGTCAATTGAGATGCTATAAGAATTTGGTTAAGTGATAATTTTGGTTAAGGATTTAATTGTAAGTGGGTAAAGGAAGGAAAAGGCAGTGTAGTTCATTTTTTTGTTCTAAAAAATTAAATGTTTTAAAAATGTTTTTGTGTGTTTTTTTCCTGCTGGGATATATATAAGAGGAATCAAAAGCCAGCTAGAACATGATAGCTTAACGTCATATAATGTTAAGAACCCGTGTTTTTTTTACGAAAGTAACGCTTTATATTTAATTATCAAATTAAATAATGAATAATGAATGACCAATTGATTCTGATCGAGAAATATATTTTATACTCTCTTGGGGATTCACATGTTTGAATTGGGGGACTCCGGATGGTAATTTCAAAATATACATTTTCAAACAAAGTGACAATGAACCCATTCTCTTACATCTTATGCTTCAAATAATTATGCTAATTTCAAGCCCATAACATAATATATGTGTTCACGGCTTAAGCTCCAAACTTTGGAACCTTGGCGGTGGAAATTTGAGCCAGGAAATGGTCTGCTGCTATCCGTCGTTGGACTTTCCCCGACGCCGTCTTCGGCAGGGTGTCAGTGATGAACACCCTCTTTGGGAGCTTGAACGAAGCAAGATTCTTCTTGCAGAATTGCAGCAACTCTGGCTCGTTTAGTTTACAGCCCTCTCTTGGGACTACAGCGCAATTAATCTGTAAACCATCCAAAGATTAGACCATTTTTCAGATAATACAAGATAATTGACTAAACTGATAGAATTCTCCGGTACCTCTTCGCCGTATTTATCATCTGGAACTCCGAAGGCGACGGCTTCGATGACGTCTGGATGAGACAAGAGCACCTCGTCGACTTCAATGGGCGAAATCTTCTCCCCTGAATACAGATATTAGAATTTTAGAACAACCATCTTTCAATAGCCAAAACTGGGTAATTTGAAGAATTAAAGAAGTACCTCCACGGTTAATGAGCTCCTTAATCCGACCTACGAGATGCAAATAGCCGTCGGAATCGAAGTATCCGATGTCACCGGTGTGGAACCATCCAAATTTAAACGCCGTCCGATTCGCCTCTGGATTATTTTTGTAACCTCTCGTCACGTTTGGTCCTCTGACACACACTTCTCCACTCGCTCCGACCGGCTGCGGCACCCCATTGTCGTCCAAAATCGCCACTTCTTGTCCCACCGGCTTTCCGACGGACCCTGCTTTGTGTCCGCCGTTTTCCGGCAACGGGTTCGACACCATCATATGAGTTGCTTCGGTCATCGCGTAGGACTCGAGAACCGGAGCGCCGAACGACTGCTCGAGCAGAGAAAAAACAGCCGGAGCTAGCGGCGCGCTGCAACTGCGAATGAACCGGAGATTCGGGTATGACGGCTCCGGCTTGTGGAGATGGCGGTCAAGTAAGATTTGATGAATCGTCGGAACGGCGGTGTACCATGTGGCTTTGTACTTGATCATGTCGGACCAAAATGTAGAAGCCGAGAATCTCCCCGCCGCAGGGAGAGTCACGGCGGCTCCTGCGGCGAGTGAGCTCAGCAATCCTGCCATCAGTCCGTGCACGTGGAACAGCGGAAGAACCAGAACGGTCGAATCGGTTTCTGTAAATTTGTAGACCGACTTGATGTTCTTGATCGAGGAAGCAAGGTTGAGCTGCGTCAATGGAACCCCTTTGGGCCGGCTTGTTGTGCCGGAAGTGTGGAGGAAGAGCGCCACGTCAGACGGGTCATTTACGAGTTTGGCTACTGACTCGGCGTTCACCTCGCCGACTGACGGAGAAATAACGAGATCCTCACCCTCACCGACGAGTGACGCTGATATGTGAGGAATTCTGAGCTTAGAAGCCGCAGCCATCGCCGACTTAGGACTTCCTTCTTTCCCGGTGACAAGAAGCATCGATTCCGAGTCTGACAGGTAGAAATCGAACTCGTCTGCTGTGTACGCCGGGTTTAACGGCGCCGCCGTCGCTCGACAACGAATCACGGCCATGAACATGATCACAAACTGTAACAACAGGATCAAAATTCAGCATATTATGAAACGACAAAAAAAGAAAGAGAATTATACAAAGCTAAGATCAATATAATAATAATACCTACCTCGATGGTATTAGGAAAGGTGAGAGCCACCACATCCCCCGGCTTAACTCCGGCGGCGATCAAGAGAGCGGCGGAGTGATCGACTAGCTCCTGCAAGCGGGCATGAGTCAAATCCAACCTGCCGGAAACAGAGACTGCCCCCCGATCAGGAAAATCAATGGCAGCCTTCTTCAACAAACCTGTAGCAGTGAAACTCGAATCCATATTTTTCTCACTCTGAATCAAATTTTCTTTTCTGCAGCTTATTGAAAAATCGAAAAACTGAGAGAGTCCCTTCACTTTCAGGCAAAATAAAAAAAAAAAAAGGGAAATATAAGGAGCTGTTGTTGATCGGAAATGAAGGCTTGAGTTGAGTTGAGTTGAGTTGATGAGAAATAATGGAGAGCCAAAAGGGGGTATTTATGCTATACTTGTCCAGTCCAGGAATATAATGGAAGGCTTCTTCGTCGAAGTAGAGAAAGCGTGGCACGGATGAAGCGTGTCCACCTGGAGTCTCGTTTGGCTCACTATGACAGCGTGTTCGTCCATACTTCTGCGCTCATCTTAATCCCGGGTTTCCACACAGTGTTGTCTGACACGTGGCAGTATATCGTGGGGAGTTTTGATTTCTTTTCGTATTGGCCTCATTCTTCGCAGAACATCAGTGACGTTATCTTTGGAGATATTTGTTTGAACATCAGTGACGTTAAATTAAAAGAAAATTAAGGATCCATGCATGCCTCGCCTACCACTTGTCTATAAAAAAACACACTTAAATTAAATTAGACAATAAATATTTTAAGTAATTAAATTGTTTGATTACTTATTAATTGACAGTTACCAATAGTGGCACCATTTACTCGTCTCCATGTGGATTACAGCGTTCAAAACTTAGATAACTCTCCTCAAGGAAACAATGGGCGGCGTGCGGAAGATTTTGCTCCGAGTTTGAAGTTTGTATAGAGAAATTCAAACAAGTGAAATTTTGGATGTGTTGTGATATAGATTTTATGAAAAAAAATTGAAGTTTTGATCAACCAATCTAAACTACGTTTTGAGTTCTGTAACCCGGGTTGAATCGTTACGATTTAGAACTCTAGAGCTTGGAAAATTCAGACGTATTCAAGAGGTAACACTCGATTCAGTATCACTGTTCATCTATAATTGGAATTGAAGTTTTATTGCAGAATTGGAAAGTTGATGTAACGGCCCGGATTTTTCGTAAATCATTTAAAAACGTAAAAATTTGAAATTTCTTTTTAAAACAAATCAGAGTGCATAAAATTCGAATCGCTACTAACTCTTTCTTAAAACTCGTTGTGAAAACCAACTTATTAAATATGAGGATGCATAAACACTATAATGAAAATCATCTATCTAAAGTCTTGCGGAAGTGTTATAAAATAATCCCTTGTAAATCATGGCGTAAGCGAAAGAAATCTTTCAAAATGAAGTACTAAGCCATTCAAACACTACATCTATCAAATAAAACTTGACAATTAACTTTGTTGATTCACAACCATTTACCCATCTTTGTCCTTGCCTTGCCAGCCCGAATCCCGTGCGTGTGAAATCATCCATCTCTGCTTTATTATGCGTTTCTCATCTACTTCTTATTCGTTTACTATCTGTTCGTCGTTGTACCTACACCACAAATAAGGACGTGAGCTTACACCCAGTAAGGAAATAGGGGAAAACAATATATGCATTTATCTCTTTAGTTCTGCTTGGAATGAGGGTCACCTAAACCAATCGTTTCATTACATTCGTTCTTTCATTCGTTCTTTACTCGTATATCGAGCTGGAGATTGGAGGGTTCTTAGGGCATGGAATCCGCCCTCCAACTCCTTAGTCGTCCCCTTTCCGGCGTATCCCGCCTTTAAGGTTCCTCCCCTTCTGGCGTATCCCGCCTTCAGGGTTTCTTCCCTCCCGGCATATTCCGCCGAAGGGTTTCTTCGGTGATGGGCGTATCCTGTCCATCCCGAACATTCTTTTCTTAGCATTTATCCCTTTTCCAGTTCTGGCGTATCTCGCCTTCAGGGTTTCTTCCCTCCCGGCATATTCCGCCGAAGGGTTTCTTCGGTGATGGGCGTATCCTGTCCATCCCGAACATTCTTTTCTTAGCATTTATCCCTTTTCCAGCGTATCCCACCTTCAAGGGTCCTCCCCTTCCTGCGTATCCCGCTTTCAGGGTTTCTTCTATCTCGACGTATCCAGCTGGGAGGGTTTCTTTGGTGATGAGCGTATCCCACCCATTCCAAACATTCTTGTTCTTAGCGTTTTTCCTCACTCATGCATGCGTGAGTACCACCCCAAAGTGGCATTCCCTTCGAGTTTTTATTAACATGAAGCATACTGCATTATAACATACATTAATGGAAATTGAAATGCACATTGAAGTAAACATACTACAATTGAACTTGCGCATATAATGAACCACAATAATTGAAAGCATATGTAGATATGAGGAACAATTATGATATCAAATTATAATAGCGGGCGAACACAATAAGACAATAAAGCAACGTACGAAAATTATAATTAACTAAACATGCTCATTGAACTAAGTTAGGTTAAACATAGAAACATATTGTGGCAACAAATGACAGACATATACTTAACATGCTAACTATGCTTGAGGGCCAATCGAATCTATTGATCACTCTAACTGATCAACGTGCTTAATAATGAATTCAATAATAAACATGCTAAATGAATCTATATACCTAAAACCAGAAAGTTCCTATCCAGAACCAAGAAATAACATTTACGAGTCAAGTTTGTTTTTCATCAACTAGTTCATAGTTCACAATCCACATTTAAAGAAAACAATGAAAATCCAAAATGACTTACAATGTTCATGAATCTTAACTCCTTAAACCCTTTTTCCTTCGTTTGTTCAGTTAACTAAACCTTTTCTCTCGTTTGTTTAGTTAACTAAACATTTTTCCTTCGTTGTTCAGTTAACAATTCACATCGTAGTAGTTCATATCTCATTCAATAGGCATCAAATCTATCTCTTAGAAAATTAAAGCAATAATAGGAATATCAATAGAGAAATCAAAGTTCATTCATGCTCACCACACATCCTCTTTTGCAGTTTATCATTCTCTACCTTCCCACAACTACTTCATACTTCATAAAACTCATTCCTCAACTAACAACATCTACTAGTAATTGATTGCAGCATTAACAAATGACGATGATAATGCTATCACTATATCACTGAGCAATACAACAAGGAAAACAATCATAACATATCACCGAGCACAACGTCTACATAGTGCTAGCAATCCATCACAATAAGAGAGATTACGGCAGGAACTAGAACTCACAATCAACAGTCAACAACTAACAGTAAACATTTTAAGAACGTTAACACTAAACTCACACACACACTTGTGGTGTAGGGCCTCCAAATGGCCAAGACACACCCAAGTTCCTTACCTCACATCTTTATCGCGGTTTGCACTTATTCGTATCTTTTTTTGTCTTCTTCTCTTTTTCTTTGCACCTAATACCATCCACACAATAACTATCCAAGAAGGTTATGAAATCAACGACATCAACCATCAATCAACGTATGACTTAACTCCTGATATTCAGAATACATTAATCCAACACGAAATTATCCCTTTTTAATTTTTCCAACCAATAGAGTGCATGATCAACATCACAGCTTGGCAAACTCATACTAACAGATCACTAAGCACACACTCAACATATTATTAATCAACCAACATTCCCAATAGATTATTAACCAATCATCACTTCCAACACCAACCAACAGAGAATCACATGCTTGAAGTCAGAATAACTAACCAACAGATTACTAACCAATCAACCTTTCTAACAAAAATCATGCAGAAGCCCTCAACAAAGAGTGTACAGGCCATACAGAGCATATTCCAAACAGTTAATCAAGTTGCGAAACATACAATAGAGGCATTATCCATCCAAAAACCCAAGCCTAAGTCTTACAGAACATCCATAACAGAATCCAAACTGAAACAGTAGAGAAAACAAAATTGAACCATACCAGAGTTCTCGGCCATCAGCTCTCCTGCACAGTTCTCAGCTCAACTCGAGAGCTTCACTTGGCAACATGAAGAGAAGTCTCCTGCACAAAACTCCCCTGCCGATATATCCTCCACTCATGCCCGACAGTCTCTCAAATTCGTCAACAAACCCCAACCACTGCGTTAATTCACTCCCAACAACGTCTCTCCATTTTCTTCACTGTATTTAATAGCAACCCCTTTTTCCTTCAATTCCTCCACCATTCCAGCTGGAAAGTAAAGCTGGAAGATTCGTCCTTGAAAATGGACAGCTCACCCAAATCGGGTTAATCCGATTTGATGTACACGAGTTGGAGCACCAGATCACAGCCCAACCCGCCAGAATCACCCCTGCCCGACGCGGAAATCGTCCATTCTGTTCCTGCCTTGCCCTATTAATCGAAAGCAAAGGAGAAGGAAGAAGACTCGGCCAACCATACCTCCAAACTTCACCGGAAAACTCGTCGCGGAAGCTCGCCCATGGAAGCTGCCAGGAGGTCGCCACGCCGTCGAACAACGTCGGCCATTCGCCGGACGTAGGTCGGTCTCCGTCTCCTGCTCGTCGTCGCTGATCGCTCGGTCTCCTCGGTCTCACTCCGTCTCTTCTACTTGAAATGTCCAGAAAATTCCCCCCTTTTGCCATTTTTTTATTTTTATTTTAAATGATTTATTCTTTAAATTAAACATTACTTTCAACACATGTATTTTCATGTGTTGATTATTCGCACAACATATGAGTCGACCCAAATTGTAACTCTCGACTTATTCCAAATGTCGTTAAAGAATTATTACGGATCCGATTTAAATTTCTTAATTCTATTTCCTAAATTAATGTCCATCAATTAACCTACAACAATCCTCTTAAATTATAACCTAACGGTTATGTCCTTGGTAATACCCCGATAAATATCCGTTAAATCCAAATGCCCCTAATTAATTTCTGATTATTTTTAATAAATTCCGATATAAAATTTTGGGGTGTTACAGTTGATTTAAGATTTAAAGTTTGATAATTTATGCTCTAAATGTCTGATTGTTGCAAGATAACAAGCTATACCGTGATTTTGATTGAATCTAGACTATTTTTCATCGGATTTTGGGGAAAATAAATTAGATTTTTTTGGAGTTCTAAATCGATTTTGCGATGCAACAATCAATAGAGGTTGGAAACTGATTGACCAAATTGATGACAGAGAGGTTGATGATCAAGATCCAGATGACCAAACTAAAACACCAGTCGACCATACCCCTTTTGAGGTCGACTGAACACTTCCGAGATTGTCTGGAACGTATTTCAAAGTTTGATTTTTGTGGGATTTGTTTTGTAGGGTCCTTGAGTTGGTTCGTATCCTGGTAATGGGTTTCAATAAACTTTTGAATGTTTAGAAAAGTGTATTGATACAGATATAATCATTGATAGGTTCTAAGCCTTGATAAAGAAATTAGATATTTTGAAGTTTTAGATACTGAGCTTAGTTTTGGTAGGCCGGTTGAGATACGAGTTTATTTTCATGTCCAACATTACATCGTTTTTTTATATTTTATTTCGAAACATGTTCTCATATAAAAAGCGTGTCCATTTTTTCTATGGTCGTCGGTTTTCGTATTACATATGTATTTTCACAGAACATGTTTTATTTTGAGCGTGCATATTATCTTAATTCATAAACTTGATCGTGTAACCAAAGTTTGATTGACCCATGTGGGGGTCTTATTTTATTTACGCGCATTCGACCATTGGAGGATGTGTTTGATTAACGTTAATTAGAGTAATGAGACAAATGTATGTGTTTTGTCCCAGGGGGCATAACCTTAAACTTGATCATGGTCATTTGTGGTTGTTGCTATCCTTGAGTATTGCCGTTATTGTTGTTATTGGTGATGATAGGATGTGTTCGGAATTTGTGAGTGACTCCATTTTCACTGAAATTTTGTACATTAGTGGGTTATTTTCTATTACGTACCACACTATAGTGAAATATTTTAAAACTTACCCTACTATACGTTTTATACGCAGATGCATAAAATATTTTGTCTTAGCATGCTCGAATATTTAGTTTACCTCTACTTGAATATGAAATTACATCCCTATTGAGTTTAGTTAACTTAGCCCAAACAATTCTTCTATTTTTATAATTTAATTCGAAAATCCCTAGTTGCCGGCCAAGGAGTGAACACGACAATATACTTTTCCAATTTTATAATTGTCTTTGCGAGATTTTCTTTGTGAGATTAGACATTGTTAGACATTGTTTTAATTAAAGTTTTATTTCCCTTTTACTTTCTAGCATAATTATTTTATGGACATATGTTACTGTATTATTTTTAATGTCTCTAATAGACCTTTAGATTAATCTAGATGTTTGGGCCCTAACTATTTTTGTAATGCCCTGAAGTGTTAAAACTCTTTTTCTTATCTTTTTTTTTTAAATACGCTATACATAAAATTGTGCCTTTAAAACCATACACTACAAAAGTGTTTAAAATAAATCTCTTTTGCAACAAAACTTAGTAAAACTCACCATTTATTAAATATCCTTTTAAAACCATTGTAGCAAAAGTCTCAACGAAACTTATCTAATTCAAACATAGTAAAATCCATAATTTAATTAAACAAAACCATTTATAAAGATATTTATGCAATAAACATAGCTTTAAACATTGACTCATTCTTAAAAATTTCATCTTTCCTTTAATTCTCACCCACGGGTCAACTTTGCTTCGACAACTCTTTAGCTTCACCCATGAGAATTCCTCTTCATCTGTAATATCAATTGTTTCTATCATCATGTTCCTCTATAAGTTTATCATTATCTAGATCATAAAGTTCAAACTATGAGTTTAACGCCCCGTTTA
The DNA here is from genome assembly GCA_022433065.1 of Begonia loranthoides. Taxonomy (NCBI): domain Eukaryota; kingdom Viridiplantae; phylum Streptophyta; class Magnoliopsida; order Cucurbitales; family Begoniaceae; genus Begonia; species Begonia loranthoides. The sequence goes on along the minus strand of CM039486.1, from coordinate 20,981,021 downwards.
TTTAAAACCATTTTTCTATATTTCAAAATTCGTGGTATAGAAAATTTTCCTTTATTTATTCAAAACGCGTGAATCAGAGTAATTAGTTTCAATTGAAAACACATCAGAGTTATTTGAGCAGAAATAGATAATGAAATTTCAAACATAGTTTAGGCCTTCCAACAAAACTCCACGACTACAAAATGTTTACTAAATTCAAAATAAGATAATAATTATTCAAAATACCCATTATTCTATGAGCCAAACCATCAGGTCAACTCGACTGATAACCCAATGAATCATCCTGAAATATCTCCTCCTCAACTGGTACGTCACAAGCATCATTACCTACATCACGAGAAAAACAATGAGCCTAACGATCAGTAAGAATTATAATGGAATGCAATGTAAATGCTCATGCATGGTCATACGATGCATTACAGAAAAGAACCTTATCTTTTTTGTTAAATCGAGAATTGGATACGTCCTATGGTCATGCGGCTATCTGTCACTCCGACGAGGAGATACATCCTATGACATCACTATGATGACCGTCACCGCACTATTTGGTGGAAGACGTTGGGGATTTTTGTAACGACCCAGTTTTTCGTAAATCCGTTAAAAATGTGTAAATTTTGAAATTTTCTTTTTAAAGCAAAACATATCAGAGTGCGTCTAACTGGATCGCTACTGACTCTTTCTTTAAACTCGTTATAAAAACCAATTGATAAAATGTGCAGAAGCGTTATAAAATAAATCCTTGTAAAACATGGCGGAAGCGTAAATGAATCATTTAAAGAAAAAACTAGACAATGGAATACAATATAATAAAACTTATGTGATTACAACCGTTTCCCATTTTTCTCTTTAGCCTGGGTAGCCCCAATCTCACCTGTGCAAATCTTTCACCTCTGCTTTATTATTTGTTCATCGTTCTTGTTTATGAGCTTATTATTATCTGTTCATCGTTTGTACCTACACCACAAGTAATACATGAGCCTAATGGCTTAGTAAGGAAAAAGGGTTCATACAATTATGCTTATGACTCTCTGTAGTTCCTTTGGAATGGGGGCCACCCAAACCAATCTTTTTATTACATTTATTCATTTGTTTGTTCATTACTCGTACTTCAAACTGGAGATTGGAGGTGTCTTAAGTGATGAAATAGTTGATCGGACCTAACCCTTTACTTGCTACTAAGTCCTCGTTCCCGTCAAGGTAGGGGGTTTCGCCTAGCCGCAGACTAGATCTGCTACCCATCCACCCCCCAACTCCCTTTTCGTTTTCTTTCCTTTCAGGCGTATCCCGCCCTTGAGGCTGTTTCTCAGTGATAGACTTATCTCGCCCATCCTGAACGTTCTTTTTCTTTCGGGTGTATCCCGCCCTCCGGGCTTTATTCCAGTAATAGATGTATCCCGCCCATCCTGAATATTTTCTACTTTCTTATTCTTTAACATTTTTCCTCACTCATACATGTGTGAGTATCACCCCAAAGTGGCACTCCTTACGGATTCTATTAACATGATGCATGCTCATACATTCTCAACCTAATATGATGCATGATGCTTATATCATAACATTAACAATAATTGCGCATATAAGAAATGTAAACGACAGTTGCATTGAAAGTAAAGCAACTGAAATTGGAAGCACATATAAAGAGTAATAGTAACTGAAAGCGCGTAGCAAGAGACGATAGGGTAAACGTGCGAAGCTAAACATGCTAAATTAGAATACACTTATTAAATCCGTTAGTTATCCTAATAAGTTTACATGCTCAAGTTTTATAACACTAATTTAGTCACTTAACATGTTTAAGTCTATTCTTCATCTACTCAGATTAATTAACATACTTGAGTGAAACGAATTACATTAGTTAGGTTAACATGCCTTCTAAGAGATTGAACATGCTTAAAGAAATTAACATACTCAAGTTTGATTTATTTCGTTACTTACACTAGTTTATTAACATACTACCATTATTATCGAAGTTCTTTAACATGTCTGGATCCAATTATTACTTATTAGCCTAGTTAATTGAACATACTAATTAATCATGCCAATTACAAGCTAATTAAACATGTTCAATCAATTACTTTAATTAATTATACTAGTTCATTTACATGTTCAACGTCTAATTTAGTTAATTACTCTATTCGATTAACATACTCAGACAAAGACTATAATTATCAGAAGCATAACGAGGACATGCTTGCAAATAAGAGCTTGCAAATAATACCTAATCAACTACTAACTAACATATTCAACTAGCAATTTACTTAACATGCGTAAGACTAGGTAGGGAACATGCTCGCATATTGATTATTCAATTCAATTATTCTAATTAAGTAAATTAACATGCTCTTACATTATTCTAATCAATTATACGCTCAAGTTGATTAAACATGCTAGTTAAGTACTTATTAACATGCTTGTAAATAAATGGTGATTCAAGTTGTTTACAGGCTTGGACTACTAAATAGGTTACATGCTTATTTGATTATATTTAACATGCTTAATGGTTTAGAAATTATTGATGAACATTTAGCTAAATGGTAGTACAATCAAAAGAAATGATCACATTATAAACATTCAGCAACATCATAAAAACTCTTAGCTCATTTCCAAACTTGTCATTCCCATTCATACCCATTGATCATTCATGCTTTCAGCATTATCACCATCTATCGCTAGAAATTGCGGAACCCATATGCAGTCAAGGAAATCATTTACAGCAAATTTCAGTAGCATATATATATAATGGCAGGAACCGTCACTCAAAGAGAAGCAACACGAGTAAAGAGAACAGCCAACAATCAACCTAGAACTACGGAGTGCTAATAAATCTTCACTATAATGAAGGAAAACATTTAGCATAATAAAATATTTAAATCACAGAACTATCAAGGAATATCACAAAACTACAATCAGCTACAAAACACATAACGTAAACTCACGCACTCTACTTGTGGTGTAGGACCTCCAAATGGCCAAGACACACCCAAATCCCTTACCTCGAAACTTTATCGTGCATTGGCACCAAAGGTTATCTTTCTTCCGCCTCAATACTTCATAAATCCATAACATCATATCATTAATCACATCTCTAAAACTCATTATCTTTAGCAACATTGACATTATTAGTGCAAACCTAATCGCCTAACATTTTCCATCGACTTATTTTCATAATTACTATACCCAATAAAAGAGAAACCTCGATTTACTGAGCTTTACTCACACTTCTCTTCATAGTGGCAATTAAATAATATCTTATGGTCACCAAACTTCAACAATCCAACAACGTTCCTAACACAACAAAAAGCAGAGAACAGAGAGTAATATATATTCAATCACTGTCCAATAGTCTATTTTTAATCTTGCAGAATTTAACCAAAGAATAATCATTCAACACAAAGTCACACTTCACCTCATAGCAACACAACAAGTTGAACACATTGTTTAGTAACCGAAACTAACCCAATAGGAGGCGTTATTCATCCATATTATCTAGAAAATCCAAGCCTAAATCTAAACAGAAATCATACATCCATAACAAAATCTAAACTGAAGCAAAAGAGGAGAATGGTAATAAACCATACCAGAAGAAAGGGAGGTTTTTGACTCAACCCAAAGAGAGCTCCCAGCTCTGCACACCCGAGGGACTACCCAGCCAGAACACCCCTCCCCTTTTATCAATTCCTCAGAAAGGTGGTCTAGCAAATAAACACTCTGCATGCTCGACAGCCACTGCCTAGCTCGTACGAAGTGTCCCTCGCGCCCAACATGCTGTCCACCTCACCTGGAGAAAGCACCGGTTCAGCATTGAAGGGCCGATAGGCTGGACCATGGCCTTCAGCTAGTCCAGCACGAACCGCCCAGATCGACACCCCTGCCCCAGATGAAAATCGCCACTGCCGGTCATAAATCGGCACTGCACACATCCAATCGGCGACTAATCAATAGGAAGCAAAGGAGGAGGAAAACCATACCTCCAATCGTTGCCGAAGATCACACTCGTGGAAGTCCCAAGTTGTCCCGCGCTGCCTCGCCTCTCGAACCCTAACTAGTGACGCCCCCCGAAGTCTCCCGTCGCACGCCCGCAGGAACGAACATGAGCTGCTGGTGAATCCTAGCCTCGAGCCCGCCTCACCTCGCTCGCGATCTCCCTTCTCTCCCCTCTCTGTCTAGTCTGCTCTCACTCGCTTTCGCAAATAATGGCCGAAGGCCATTTCTTCGGCCTTTGTTAATTTGGGTGTGAACCGGTTCAGATGAACCGGTTCACGCCTTCAAAACCTCTTCCATAATTTTCTTTAACCTAATAACTAATTAAATCCCCTACAATTAAATCTCAATTAATCTAATTATTTAATCCCCCTACAATTTAACCCCCAATAGTTTAACCCTCTCTATTTTTATTCAATAAATCCTTAATTTAAAAGGATAAATCCTTAATTTAAAAATGATTCTAAGTAATTCCAAATATTATAATTTAATTCATCAAATTAATATCTTCATTTTAATTACGGCAATTTCCATTTAATCCTAACAAATTTCTTAAATTAAAAACTCACGAATACGTCCTTGGTAATACTCCAATAATTACCCAATAATTCCAATTGTCCCAATTTACTTTCCAATTATTCTTATTAAATTTCGATATAAAAAGTCGGGGGTACTACAATTTCAGTACAAGAGGAGAAGATACATCCTATGGCCCACGTGGTTAACCGTCACTCCGACGGGGAGATAAATCCTATGGTGTCCCCACCAATGGACCGTCAACACTCCTCCCGAACCCCCACATGCCTATTTACGTATATTTAGGCATGTCATGCAATAGGTGGACAATTTCATAAGCGCTAATTATGATGCATGAATGTCATAATACAGTTGACAATACAAAGTAAAAGCACAACAATATCAACAAATCATGGAGAGTAAATTTAAGGTTTATTATCAAAGAGACTAGCAAGTGAAGTACTTGCGAAATGACAGGGGACAAAAGTACACCTTATTAATTTAACCTCTTCCAGTAACAACAAGGGTAGACTTGTAAGTTCAGGGAAGTTCAAAACAATAATGATTTTAATCTATGCATTTTCCAACTTTTCCATGTATTCAGTTCACGCTTATCCAATCAACATTTTATAGGTTTTATTCATGATAAGTCCAGAAATTTACAGCTTCCATTTCTACTTAACACAACCCTTCACACATTCCGTTCATAACGTCCAAACAAGGAAATACTCAGACCTGGATTAGAGATAAAATTTCTGTTTTAAACAAAACAACAATTCAATATCAACAGGATAGTATTCACAGCATAATCCCAACATCTTATCTAATAGCTCAGTCTGTCATGCTTAGGACAATTCAACACTACTATACTAACCCAAGCACCGTAACGATTCATAGCAGAATTAGCCTTCGTACTACCAAACTACATTTGATAACAGCCAAGCACAAATTAATTCATGCAGCCTTGTTTAGTTTCTCATCCAACCGTAACCAAAACCTTAATAGCACATTAGAAAATCCATAGCAGGAATAATCAAGGCAACAATCTATACTTTGCAACAATAACCAAAGCTGAAATTCAACACACAAAACCCATGATGTAGGGCCTCCTCTTGCCAACTACAACATTCCTAATTCTTACCTCATATTGTAGAGTAAAAATCCTCACTTTACTTTCACGATAATTTGAACAGAGTAGCCACAGCCAAGAAGTTTTTGACAGCAGCTCACTCCAACAACTCCAGCTCATAGGGACACTCTTTTCTCACAGAAAAAAAGAGACCCATGTGATGACTGGACCGAAGGGACAATCACTCCCTTCTATTGAGTGTGGTCCATTAGGAGAAGACCACGTGGAAAGCTCCTATCTTCTCGAGGGAGGAATCCACATCATAGGGGAGAGATAGAATCGAAGGAGGGAGAGAGAGAGAAATGACTGATAGGAATGAGTTTCTCGCTTTAAGTTGGTTTTTTGGTCGAGGAAAGGCATCCGAACCCTCGATCGCATGTTGTTCGAATTCCCAAAATTTCCTCCAAAATTGCATTATTGGTCAATTAAATGCGTCTGATCCTCGACTGTATGTCGACTGAAATGACCAAATAATTCTACAGATTCAAATCCTTCTCGTCCGTACTCAACCGCTAGTCGACCGCAATTTAACTGAAAAGACCAAGTGTGACGTTTTAGGTCGAGATACTTATTTGGAGTCTTGACCTCGACTTTACCCAAAATGTAAGTAGTCACCAGAATGCGTTTTCGGTCGAGACACTCAACCAAACATCGGTCATGAGTCAATCGAAAGTGTAAATTACACAATCCGTGACAACTTTTTCACTTAAATATTTCCCAAAACATTTCTTCCTTTAGTTACACCACACCAAGTCCCAAATTAGTGATTACGAAATATATCTTCATTCATAAAATATTAAATAAAATTTTTTACATAATGGAAGATTATCCAGGCATTACAATGAATCTAACACTCAGTAAGAGATCCACAACATAATATAAGTATGCAATGCACTTTTCATAAAAACATGTCTTTTTTTTTTAAATTTTATTTTCTTTCTTTTAACTACCTCACAACCTTTGTCAATATTCTTACGAGAATAGTTGGCACGAATATGGGAAACACATCATTGAGTCTCGTGACCTTCAGCGAGACAGTCTCCCTTACCAGGACCTTTGTTACTGTTGTACATTCAATGCACAACCACTTGGTGAACTTCGACTAAACCTCGGCATAACTGAGCTAACGGGCTTATCTCCCATAGGACCAACGTTTGGGACTGTCTTTTCTCAACCTCTCATATTTTTTCGTATGTATCTTAATTTCTGTTTATGTCTTCCTTACATGAAAACACATGCATGAAAACTGTTTTCGTTCTTTTCTTGAAAAACATGATGCAAGGAACATATATGATACATGATAACAGTCTAACGTGCATGAACATAACAATAAGCATATCACCTATCAACGTTTCGATATAAACAGTAACTAAGCAATAAGCATATTCATGATCAAAAGCCCGAAGCCATCACATCATAGCATCATGAAACAAACATGACATAACATATCCTTGATCAACAGCCAGTAAACATCATATAATAACATCACAAAAACAAATATCACATAACATATTCTCGATCAACAACCCGTAGACATCAAAGAATAACATCATAATTTTACCTTATCCTAGCACTTTATGATGCAGCCATAGCTCAAACACATACAAAAATCTCTTACATAATCTATAAACATGAAAAATCATCATATAACATATCCTTGATCAACAACTCGAAGGCATCATAAACAAAATAATCATCAAAACAAACAATACCTTAGCGTCTTTGTGATGTATACCAAAGGCCAAGCAAGAGCAAAAATCACTTACCTGAAAATCTTAGTGAAGGTCTGACTATTTTGATTCGTCCTATATGTTGGCTTTCCCTTAATAAACAAAGAGTTTGTTACTAAAAGAATAACTCTAAACATTACTTACTGTCAAAGTTACTTTGAAAACTAAACAATGGAACCAACATTAGGAAACCCAAAGGACAGCTTCACCTGAGAGCTTGAGAGAGAGCTCTCTCATCCATGGAAGTTCTTTGGTGATTAGGGTTTAACTCAAACCCTCATATATATAGAACACTAACCAGAGAACTTCGCGGGATAAAATCCCACAAAATAGCATCGAAATTTTATCCTTTCCTAACCTGTCTAAGGATGAAAAACGTAGCTCATGATAACTTTGAAAAAATACCTTAACTTAAACCTGCCTGAGCTACCGCGGGCGTGCAGACAGCCAAAGCAGACATCCACAACAATCTGCTTGACGAATGGAGAACAAACACGTTAGCCCTAAAACTCATATTTGTGATCGCTACAGCACCACAGACGTGAACACTTCCTTAGAAGTCATCACTCCTACAAAAACCCTAATCCTAAGGTTCATCGCCAGCCACATGAAATAATCTATCGCTAAAACCCATCCTAGGATACTAACTCTCTCGTGGATTGCGAGCTCATTAAATCTAAAGACGACAATTCTGACACATAAAACCCTGCCACGAACACGATTGATGCCGTGAAAACACGTTATAACCTAAAACAATGACTTTTCTAACTTACTTAATGCTCTCAAACAACATCTTTCCCTTCCACAGAAGAATCTTTTCATAATCCATCGACTCACACTTCTTCTGCTAAACTAGATCTAACGGTCCAACATTCTTCCACGTCGGAGCAGCATCCAACACTCCCACAAATGAATGTTTCCTAAATCTAACGCTCCTCGTTCCTCCTGCTAATCATATCCTATAGTCTAGAAAACTCCTCCACTCAAACGCATAAATACTCTCGCAGAAACATCTTTTCTTAAATCTAACAATCCACGTTTTTTCTGCTAAACCAATCCAAATGTCCAACATCCTCCCGCATGATGCACCACGAGATGAAAAGGTTGGAACCTCACGGATAACCACTCAAGGCATCAACCATAACGATAGCTTTTTTGGGATGATATTTCAAAGAGAAATCATAATTTCTCATGTATTTCATCCATTGGTGCTATTAAAAATTGCGTGAAAAGATACTTCAAGCTCTTGTGATTAGAAAATATTTCAAATTTAGCACCATATAAATAACTCTGCCAAATTTTCAAGGTAAAATAATAGTAGCTAACTAGAAATCATGTATAGGGTAATTTCGTTCATGAATCTTCAACTATCGATATTCATAAACAACCACTTTATTTTGTTGCATCAACACACAACCTAAACCAATTCTTGATGCATCAGTAAACACTGCGTACGACAAATTTTCATCAGGCACTGTCAAAACTGGAGTGGTAGTTAATCTCTACTTGACTCTTCAAAAGCTGATTGACATCTGTAGTTCCAAATAAACTTCTTGTTTTTCCTAGTTAATTGTGTCAGAGGCATAGCAATGGTAGAAAAGTTTTTCACAAACCAACGATAGTAACTACCCAAACCCAATAAACTTCTTACCTCAGTGACGTTTTTGGGTGGCTTCCAATCTAACACAACATCGATCTTAGTCGGATCCACTGATATGCCATCCTAAGAAACAACATGGCCGCTTCGCAAAAATTGGTGTTCACACAACGTCTCTAAAACAATTTTTAAGTGCTCTATGTATTCGTCGTGAGTCTTGGAATGTATTAAAATATCATCGATAAAAACCACCGCAAATTTACCAAGATAGGGTTGGAAAACTCTATTCATCAAGTCCATGAATGCAGCTGGCACATTAGCTAATCCAAAAGGAAGCACTAGAAATTCAAAATGTCTGTATCGGGTTCTGAAGGTTGTTTTAAGGATATCCTCTTCATGAACTTTCATCTAGTGATAACTCGAGCTCAAGTAAATCTTTGAAAAATATTTATATTCTCCCAACTGATCAAACAAATCTTCAATCCTCGACAACGGGTATCTATTTTTAAATGTCGCTTGATTTAACTTTCGATAATTGATACACAGGCGTAAAGAACCATCTTGTTTCTTTGCAAATAAAACTAGTGCACCCCAAGGTGAAGTTTTATTCCAAATAAAACCTTTATGTAGTAAATCATTCAACTGAGTTCTCAACTTATTTAGTTTAGTAGAAGAATTGTGGTATAGAGCAATATAAATTAGAGTAGTACGGGAACTAAATCAATAGTATACTCAATCGCATGATTGGGTGGTAACCCAGACAGTTCCTCAAGAAAAACATTGATATAATCACAAACTATCAATATTTTATAATCATGCTTGATCGTAACAAGATCACTATTAATAGCAAAGACAATCCTGTAAATCTCCAATCTTCTCCAACTGCCAAGACAGGCTTGAAGAAAAAAATCAATAGGGTTTACATGATTATCACATGGATGCACCAAAACATTTCCATTTTCTAACATAAGGGTTACTTTTCTTCGGTCACACTAAATTTTTTCTTTATAATAATTCAACCAATCCATATCTAGGATTATGTCAAACTGATCCATAGGTATTATGATCAGATCAACAAATAGTTCATGCCCACATACAATAAGGGTAGTAGACCGAACAAAGGAATGCATTTCATAATTCTTATACTTAAGGGTACTTAAAACAAAGGAGTTCCTAATTTTTCAACTTCTAAACTCATAGCATGAACAAGCATTATAGATATAAAAGAGTGTGTAGCTCCAGTATAAGTAACACATGCACTGTAGTATTAAAGAAAGAAAGTGTACCTTTAATAACGCCCTGGCCAGTCTGATCAGGAACCTCAGACCCTATAACTGCATATATCTAGCTAGTCATTTTCTCTTTTCCTTTTTTGTTTCCACCAAAATCACCCCTAGAAGAACTGGGAACTAATCCAACAACCTGACTAGAAGATCACACATGAGTGGGACTAGAAGAGAAACTCTAGTGATAACCAGGAAGAGAGTCAAATTCCAACAAGTTGATATTGATGTTGATACGGTGGCCTATACATAACTGGCTGTGGAGAATTAAAAGCTTGAGATCCAAAATAATTACGTGGCCCTTGCCCAGATAATCCTCGCCCAACTCCAAAACCATGTCTATAAGATGTTGTCTATGAAGGTGCAGAACTTGCTTTTGTCGGTCTTTGATTCATTGGGCATTTTTTCCTCAGATGTCCAAGCTGCCCACAAGTATGACAGATGTAAGGGTTTAAATGTCCAGCAACATAAGGTGTCCTACTAACTGACCACTAACCCCACTTTGGATATGTCCACCACTGTTTGAACCCTTTCACGGATCTCTTCTAGTCATTTTTCCTTTCACAAGTTGTCTTTATTTTATTTTCCCTTATAAACACCAAACTATTCCTCCAGATTAACCTTAACCCGCTGACAAGCAACAAAAACCTCTGCCAAGGAGCTAAATTGATGTACTCTACAGCCCGATCACTAGGCCTTGAGTAAAGGAGTTTCTAACGTCTTTATTTATTTTGTAGGTATCTCTTTCCTAGCTAGCTTGGAGGAGAATATTATTTAATTACACAAAGAGGAGTCCATGCATTTGGATAAGTAGAAGTCAAGAAAAGTATAGAAGAAATGATGGACTTACAAATCTACCTAAAATCTGACCTCTAAACATTCACGGGCATTTCTTGCATTCTGGAAGATTTTATATCAAAATACATTCTTGATGAAGATTGTTGCCAACAGTCTAATCTTTCCAGAATGTTCTTTTGTGGTAAAGTTGGAGCTTGTTTTCTATATCAAATGTTGCTTTTACAGATACTAAAATCCCAACCAAAGACCATTTTCTTTGTGTGTTTTAATGTTAGGGTTATTTTTGTAATTTGACAATAGGAAACCCTAATTCTGTGTAGGGCTGTTAAGCCTCCATTAGGGATGTTTTGCATCAGTTTTGAAAACCTAATTTTGCAGCTACAAGTTGTGTTTGGAGTTATCTCCTAACTCTCTCTTGGTGCTCGGTTCTTGCTACCGAGGGAACCCTTCACTAAAGCCTTTCCTCTCTCGTTTTCTTGCTTGATCTTGGAGAGAGAGGTTCGAGCTAGTTTTCCCAGCCTTTATTCCTGGAAGTTTCAGATGCTTGGAGAGCCAGAAGATCGAGCAAAAGCCAAGAAGGAGTGACCTTTTCTTGAAGAGGTCCGAACTAGTCACTCATGTTAGTTGTGTGGGGTGTTGTGGACCTTGTTGGTATTCTGTTTTGTCCTTCTCTTTTTGCTGTGCTATTTGGTGTATGAAGCTCTGTATTTGGTTGATCTTGAATGCTCATTGGAGTGTTAGATGCTATTTGTTTGATTTGAAGTCAGAATATAGAAGTGTTCATGATTTGTTGAAAATCGCAGCTTGTGTTTCTTTAATCCGATAACTCCGAGCAGCTTGTTAATCTGTTCATAATTCGGCATGTACGATGAGTTTGAACATGGATTTTGAAAAACATATTGTACTAAATCTCTGCTAGTTGTCCTCTAAATTTGAAATTAAAATACATATGCATCCTGAGTTCTAGCCAATTCAATTTCCTTGCTCAGATTTTGTGATAGCCGATTAACCTTGTTTTTTTTCGGACTAGCATGGGGTTCTGACTTGTTCTTTGGATTCTTACAACTTCTTTGTTTGAAATTATGGATTCTGAATGTTCTCTGGATTATATTGAGTTGATAAGAGTTATTTGTTGAAAGAAGATCATTTGAATTAATTTATGCACTCTTATTGGTGTGACAGCAAATCTGTTTTTTTGGTGGAAATTTTTTGAACAGTAATTTTGTTTTAACCATATCTCCATGAATATTACGCTGTTGAACGTGCAATTTGGAGGTCCCTTGCTTCTTTGAGTCCTCAAGGCTCCCTCCACATTTGAGACTTTTTGACTATATGCATTAAAGGATATAGGTGTTCCATTCAGATTGTTCAGATTAAAGGTAACCGATTGTCCTAACAACCATTGTGTTAACTTCTAACATTTTGGGGCACATCATTTAGTATCAGAGCCTTGCTCCTATTTTTTATACTTTGAATTTGCTCTTTGTTAATTGTTTTCTATGATAACAAGAGGCCAATGTTATTTAAGGTGTTATAGTGATGAAAAAGAAGAGCTAGATTATGTTCTTCCTACTTTTAGTGGGTTAGGCGAAAATTGCTTCGTTGAACCTCAAAGGAAAAGCTTCCCTTTGGTGGAGAGGGGTAAATTCTGAGAGAAAGGATTGTGGCAAAGAAGCCATAAAATCATGGAAATTGATGAAGAGATTGTTGAGAAAAAAGTATGCTCCGATGCTCACCAAATCGGTTTTGTCTTCCCACCGCCCAACCGAACTAGGAGAAATATTTTCAAAGACCAGCGAGCATAAAAAATGGATATACAAGCCACATTACAAGGTATAGCTGATTGACTTGATAACTTATCAAAATATTTGGGTTCTACACACTTTAAAACTTCCAAAGCAACGGGTCAAGTTAAATTAGTTAAAGAGCCCATACAAGAAGTTTTTACCCAAAAAAGAAAGTCGGCCAAAATGTATTAAAGAAAGGGATATTGAATTAATGGCAGCAAAATTTGAAGAAGAGAAATCAGTTGAAGAGATTGTCTCTCCACATGACGGTTCAACTTTCCAATGGGATTCCAAATTGGGAGAAATGAAGATTGAGTCTTGTAATGCGCCCATTACACTAACTCATGAAGAAGAAGAATTAAATGTTGAGCTTATCTATCCGCATGTTGGTCCACAAATTGAAATTAATTTGGGAATTGAAACAAGCATTGAAAAGGAAAGAAAACAGGAGGAGGAATTTGATACTTAAGAAAGTCTCTTTCTAACCCTACCAAGCCGAGAAGAAGAAAGTGCATGGGAACAAATTTTTTTTTAGCCAATATTCAATCCAAGAAAGAAATTGTTCATTGATCTTTGATAATGGGAATTGTGACATTATTGTTTCCAGGAACATTGATGAAAATATTGGTGTGGAAACTTTTTTACATAACAATCCTTATATACAAAAATGTTAAAATGGAGAATCAAGCATGAGAGCCGAGGCTATTCCAAAGAGGTACATGGTATTAATTTCATTTATTGATTGGATTTTGAAAATTGGATGGATTAAAGATATTGATGATATTGAATCTATTATACCACTGCGGATTGAAAATTTCATTCATGCTGTTGTTATTGAGACCTCTTTATACATTGGAATTTCAAATGGGGTTGTTAACCTTAGCATGCTTAGTGGTATAACTATAGAAACGCTGATGACTAGAGAACACCATGGTATTGAGCTTGATAGCCCAGTTATAAATAAAGGAGATAATTACAATTGGGAAAAATTCATGAATTTTGTGAAGATAATTACAATTGGGAAAAATTCCTGAATTTTGATGGTTGAAGACTGTTTTATTGCTATTTATTATGGGCAGTCCAAGAGGGAAGTCACTGTGCTTGGTGTCAATCAAAATTTCCCATTTGATTCAGGAGGTGAACATTATCAGAAGATAGAGGTGGATGACTCTCTGGATTTGAGGTCAAATCCTCAATCACCCCGGAAGAATGATGTACTTCAAAGCTCGATCACTCGAGCTTGAGCAAAGACATTTCTTGTAACGACCCGGATTTTTGTAATTCCTTGAAAATGGGAGAAATTTAAAATTTTCAAAAGACTCTTTTATAAAACGAAATCAAAGCACAACGATAACGCCGGATCGCTACTGACTCCTCTTAAAACTCGTTGTGAAAACCAATTGGGAAAGTACGGAAGCATTATAAAAATCATTTATTTTAAAACGTTGAGGAAGCATAAATAATTTAATGAAAGAACTTAAAAGGAACGAAACAATTAATTATAATTTCAATTACAATTGTTTTCTCTTTTCATTTAAGCTTGGCCAGCCACAAGTCTCGGGCATGCAAATCCTTCATCATTGCTTTATTAATTGTTCGTCATCTTTCCCATTTACTCCTAAAGTAACTATAAGCCTAAAGGCTTAGTAAGGAAATGAGGTAAAAGAATCATATATATATATACACATACACCACTCTTTAGTTTTCTTGGAATGGACGCCGGTCCAAACCAAATCTTTCTTTACGTTCTGTTGCGTTCGTTCGTTACTCGTACATCGAGTTGAATTAAAGAAACCCTATGGATAGGGAGTAGCCTACCGGATATTAACCACCGAGGGTAGCTAGTCCCGTACCCGAATAGGGAGGAGACCTGGCCAGCTACCTGATTAAACCCGCACTGCCCTTCCATTCTTTAATTCCCATTTCATCATCATTTCATCCTGGTTTCATCATCGTTCTTTCATTTCATTCATTCGTTTTTCCTCACGTTGTGTTTGTGAGCACTCACCCCGTAGGTGATACTCCCTATTTGTCTCTAGGAAGTACTCCCTATTTGTTTCTATTATTATAAACGTAACAATATCATAGGGAAAGAATCACAACAGTTCATAACAATAAGTTGTCTAAATTAATTTGCATGCTCAAGAAGATAAGATAACTATTTTAGTTGTGATCCTAGTTAATTTACATGCTCAAGTAAACATTATTAGTAAATCAAGCGTCGGATCAAACATGCTTAATCAAATTATACTTGTAAGTCAAATAAAGACAGAACAATTATCAGCAAGGAAATATAAACTTAAGGAAGTACACAACATGTGAGCTAAACAGTTAGTAAATCATAAAGAACAGGTCATTCTCAATGATCTTTCTACTCCTTCATACTTTCAGGCTTAACTTATCTATCTAAGCAATAACATTTTCCAACAACCATATTTATTCACATAAGAACAAACAAGTAAAGTAATGAAAGAGTTTAACAGCACATAAAGTAGAGCATTTAACAAGACATTTAAAGAACTAAACACCTCCAAACTCACGCACTCTACTTGTGGTGTAGGGCCTTTTCTGGCCAAGACATTCCTATTTCCTTACCTGAAAACTTTAACGTGCATTAGCGTTTAGCCGTTATTCTTCTTCTCTTCTTCTTTGTACCTTCACAATTTAATAACTTTAAATTATTAATCAAATCAATTAACATTTCGTCGTCTTTTTCTATCTTTAATTTTTATACGTCGCTTACTAGAGTTTCCTAAACAAAACTGTTTCGTTAATTATAGTTGGGCTAATCAATAACGTCTACAAACGTAATTTAATATAGGGCAAAGATCAACTTAATTCCACATATGAGTTATAGGCCCATAACTTTTAATGTAACTACATTCATAAATCACCGGCCCATAACACAACATTCACTAACAATATCTGAAACGAGTCATAAAACTATATTACCCAATTTCCATGATATCTTTATTCCAATTAGCGAAACGAAACCAAACCAACGTAACAGCAGTCAAACTTGTCTAAACATGCAGAGCATAAATTTAAGGTGCCCAATATTTTTAAATCTCACCATGTATGAATTTAACCTATCATACATGCATAATAATTCTGGCAACCAAATCGGTTTCAAATATACGTCCAATGTACTTAAATCTTTTCTAGTGTTCTTGAAATCAAATCCAACAAGTTTCATAGAATATCATCTAAGTCATCATCCAAGTAACACATTCTGTTTTAGCTTTTTCGATAACTATGACAGTTAACAATTCCAATTTAACACTTTATTTTCCGGTTGCATAACCCAATCTAACATATTTATGCTTCCAGAATTAACCAACAGAGAGTAAATACATTTAGGAAATTAACATCACAAAATCACCCAACAACAGTGCAAGTTTGTCCTAACAACCTTCTTAACATGCTTTGACTAACAAAGTACTTAATCCAAGCAACAACACTTACACGACCATCACAAAAGGGTCAACTGAAAAACTCAATTGCTTATTACAACTCAACACAACTAACAGAACCTGCAGTTCCAACATAAACGACAGATTAACAACTCAAGAACACATCAATAAACATGATCCAGCAGCTGAAATCCACATAATATTAACAACCAACCTTTCTTTCAACACTACCTAACAATTCTACTTCAGCAACTCAATCGGACAATCCACCAGAAGAACTACTTAACTTAAAAAACAACATCCAGAATTAAGAAAACAGAGAAGAGATTCTTCTCACCATGAAGACCCGATGCTCCAACCTTTCCATCTCGGCTATCAGCTCCAGAGAGCTCCCCAACCTTCCTTCAACACTCAGCTCCATTTATTTCCCCTCCTCCAGACAATTTCTTCGACAGCCTCATCACTTCTCTTCTGTGGGTTGCCTCTTGATGAGGGCTGTCTCCCTCTTAATTCTGCTAGCCACCCCAGCAAGGTGGGCTCCCCATAGTGTGTCGGCAGAGCACAACCCGGTTCAATGCAAAGCCCAACAAAACCAAGTTGTTCCAGCCGTCCCCGTCGCGAACTGTTCGCCCTGCAACTTGCGAAAATCATCCTTGCCACTTGCAAAAACCACCCCTGTCCAATTCCGATCAATAGCACGTAAAGGAGAAGGGAAATCGACCAAGCTTACCCTAAAAATGTTGCCGGAAAAACACGCCCGCGGGAGGCCGCCAAATCCGAGCCCAATCCCGACGTTCGCTCGCCGTTCGCTCACCGTTCTTCCGCCGTTCACTAGTCGCCGTCCATGGAAGTCGTCACCGCACCAGACACGTCGCTTGAACCCTTGTCCGAGCTCGCCGGCGAGGAAGCTCACCCGAGCCGTCCCCTCTCTCTCCCCTGCACTCTCTCAATTTCACTCCCTCTCCTTGACCAACTTTACCCTTTCTTAAAATACGTAATTTCAAATCATATCCCACTGATTTCATTAAAATAAAAACCAACCCATCCATTAGCATGAACCAGCGAACCGGGCCATGAACCGAACCGGTTCAGTTTCCCT
The DNA here is from genome assembly GCA_022433065.1 of Begonia loranthoides. Lineage (NCBI taxonomy): Eukaryota > Viridiplantae > Streptophyta > Magnoliopsida > Cucurbitales > Begoniaceae > Begonia > Begonia loranthoides. The sequence goes on along the minus strand of CM039486.1, from coordinate 20,963,688 downwards.
TTTTCCATCAATTAATTTCCCTCAACCCATCCCTTCCTCCTTAAATTTTATATCTTCTTAATTTAACTATCCAATAAATTACTCCTCACAAATAAATCTCTCTTTAATAATTTAATTAAATCATTCATTTATTAAATTAATCTCAACTCAATTCCAATTTTTGATTTATTCCAAATATCAATTGACGATTACTCCAATTACCCTTATTAAAGTCCGATATAAAAATTAGGGGTATTACATTTCTAACGTCTTTATTTATTTTGTAGGTGTCTCTTTCCTAGCTAGCTTGGAGGAGAATATTAGTTAATTACATATAGAGGAGTCCATGCATTTGGATAAGTAGAAGTCAAGCAAAAGTATACAAGATTCATGGGCATTTATGGTATTATGGAAGAATTTATATCAAAATACGTTCTTTATAAAGATTGTTGCCAACAATCTAAGCTTTCCAGAATGTGCTTTTGTGGTAAAGGTGGATCTTGTTTGCTATGTCAAATGTTGCTCTTATAGAGACCAAAATTCCAGCTACAGACTATTTTCTTTGTGCGTTTTAATGTTAGGGTTATTTTTGTAATTTGACAAAAGGCAACCTTAATTTCGTGTGGGGCTTTTAAGCCTCCATTATGGATGTTTTGCATCAATTTTGAAAACCTAATTTTGCAGCTGCAAGTCGTGTTTGGAGTTCTCTCCTAACTCTCTCTAGATGCTTGGTTCTTGCTACCCGCAGACCCCTTCACCAAAGCCCTTCCTCTCTCGTTTTCTTGCTTGATCTTGGAGATGGAGGTTTGAGCTAGTTCTCCCAAAATTTCTTCCATGAAATGTCAGTCGTGTGGAGAGCTAGAAGATCGAGCAAAAGCCAAGAAGGAGTGACCTTTTCTTGAAGAGGTCCGAACTAGTCACTCATCTCGGTTGTGTGGGGTGTTGTGGACCTTGTTGGTATTCTGTTTTGTCCTTCTCTTTTTGTTGTGGCTCTGTATTTGGTTGATCTTGAATGTTCATTGGAGTGTTGGACGTTGTTTTTTTTTGGAGGAGATATTGTACTAAGTCTCTGCTAGTTGTCATCTAAATTTTGAATTAAAATACCGTATGCATCCAGAGTTCTAGCCGATTCAATTTCCTTGCTCAGATTTTGTGATAGCCAATTAGCCTTGTTTGTTTTCGGACCATCTTGGGGTTCCGACTTGTTCTCTAGATTCTTACAACTTCTTTGTTTGAAATTCTGGATTCTGAATGTTCTCTAGGTGATATTGAGTTGATAAGAGTTATTTGTTGAAAGAAGATCATTTGAAGTAATTTGTGCACTCTTATTGGTATGACCACAAATCTATTTTTTTGTGGTGATTTTTCGTACAGTATTTTGTTTTAATTATATCTCTACGAATATTACGTTGTTGGACATGAAATTTGGAGGTCTTTTGCTTCTTTCAGTCCTTAAGACTCCCTCCAAATTTGAGATATTTTGACTGTATGCATTAAAAGATATAGTCGTTCCATTTAGATTACTCGGATTAAAGTTAACGGAATGTCCCAACAACCATTGTGTTGACTTCTAGCATTTTGGGGCACATCAATAATTCAAACTCAGATCGCTGGTGTTGAATCTTAGGTACCAATCCCATCCTAAATTTCACCATTTTTTCCACCATATCCATGTCTCTAATATATTGGAAAAATTCAAAGAATTTAGCATAACACTCTAACACTATCAGGCTTTCTTGTTCCAAATTTTGGTAGGCAATAATCATGTTCTGTCGGTGTCTCGCATTGCAGTAATTATCTCTAAAGATTGTTTCAAAATGATTCTTGGTCATCATTTCCACCTAATAATCCAATCTAAGTGTTTCCACCACACTTCAACCATTTTCTTGAAATAGAACGTTGCAAATCTAACCCAATACTCGGTTGAGACTCCAATAGCCATCAAATATTTTTGCATCATTCTTAACCAATTCTCAGTATCTTGAGGATCAACACTGCTTGAAGAAAATAGTGGGTTTAAACATCCAAGTTGTATAAAGAAATTCATGTGGCACGTTTCTAGATCTTGATTATTGCTCTCTCTTGAAAACTTTTGTAACACATCTCTGAAGGCTATAATATGATCAATTGGCTGTGACTCAGCGGTGTGCACATGAAGAGATACAGGAGTGTGGCTTCTAAGAGGCATTTTTGAGAATCTGAAAATAGTTCACGCAATAAGTTAGAACTCTACCTAAAATATAGTATTTATGATTTTTCCTATATTAATTCACACTAACCATTTTATTGAATGTCACTATTCAAGATGATAATTTGCCACTGATACCAAAATTTCTTTCACGCCTCAAAGGGGACTCTAAGACAAAACGGGAAACAACCTGACTCAAAAAATGAACCGAATTGTCCATCCCACATCTTAATCTAAAATTAGCAATGGAGGATAAAAATTTAATTTTAAAACTAGATCCAAAAATAAAGGTTGAATCGTAACATTCAAATAGCGTGAAATAATAAGGTATAAATTAAGAGAAAATAATGTAAAATAAAAACTAAGGTACGAACCTCACTAAAAATATTCTAAGTTTCTCTAGAAAAGAAAAGAAAATAATTTGCACTAAAAAATCTCCAAAATCTACTCCTCTGGTGGCAATTGGGGTTCACTCTGATTATTTTCTGAAAAGGGAAGTCAATTTGGATGAGTCAACTAAATTCAGTATGAATTAAATTTTATATTTGACATTTAAAATTATGAGAAAATTTGTGCATGCCATAAATTTGTTTCAAATCAACTTGAAGTATGAAAAAGGAAAAATAAATGAACAATAGAGTAAGAAACAAAATTTAACAACGGCGAAGCTGATGATCGCTCTGATTATTTTCTAAAAGGGGAAGCCAATTTGGGGTAAGTCAACTAAATTAAGTAGGGATTAAATTTTATATTTGACATTAAAATTATGGGAAAATGTGTGCATTCCATAAATTTATTTTAAATCAACTCGACATATGAAAAAAGAAAAATAAATAAACAATAGAGTAAGAAACAAAATTTAACAATGGCGATACTCAGGCGATCACAACAGCCAACTAATCAGGTTTAGGGTTTTGGACTTTGGGACACGACATATAGAGTTGTCTCATTACTCTAGTTAACATCAACGATGCATAACTGTAATGAACATTAAATTAAATATTTAATGAAAGGTCATACGTTTTATAATAACCCGACATGCCAAATAGGGACCCGCAATTTATTTCGAGAAAATATAATGTATGCTAACATGAAATAACCCCTACCTCAAATTTGGGCCAACCAATATCAAAGCCCAATTGAAAAATGGCACAATTAAGCCCAACAGTAACAAATATGATAACCTCTTAAGTTTTGAAACATAAACATAATAACTTTCCTAAAAATTAAGATTTAAAATTTAAAAATTAATTATTTAAAATTTTAAGGTAAACAAGGAAGACAAGGTCAGAGACCCAACATGGTCCAATACGGCCCTGAAATGACTTAATAACGATCAGGTTAAAATTTTTAGGGTAAAAACTAAATTTGACCCAAACAGAATGGGGCGAAGGCCATGTTAATTTGGGCCGAAACCTTTCCTCTTTCCCCTGCGATAGTATATTGTCGTAGGACGACTGTTTACTAGAGGGAGAAATTATAGAGCGGGAAAGGGAGAGGAGTGGAAAGGAACAAGAGGAACCCACTCTGAAATAAGGGGGTGTTCCCCCTATTTCGCCAACAACCCCGAAAGGGAGGGGGGGGGGGGGGTTTAAATTTGTTTTTATATTAAATTGGTCGAATATAACAGGTTGGCTTTCTTCTCATTCCCTTGTTCATTATCTTCTGCAGTCATTGCCCTAGCTTCGTTTACTATCTTAACCAAAAGAACAATATAGCTAAATAAGATAATTTTGCACAAGATGAAAGAAAAATCTTGGTGGATGAATTTTACGATGGAAGCTAGTTGCGCAAGCGTTCTGATGGTATGCATAGGAATTTTACAATGAGGAATGGTGACCCAGGTATTAAAAATCAGTCGTTGTAGTCTGAGTTCAGAAGTGGACAAATAAGGTGGGCGGTAGTGCGAAGAATGGGGTTTTGGGAGAAAGTTATTAAGACATTACTGGTGGGAGAAAAATCAGAAAAAATTTAAACAATTTAATCGGATGTTTAAAACACTTGGGAATCTGGAATTTTTTGTAGTTCTTTATTGTAGAATAAATAAAATGCAAGAAGAACAAAGATCAAACAACAGTGAATCAACCCCATGATTTAACATGGTTCGGACAATACGTCTTACATCTACGGATACAATCGGTAAACTATTTCCATTAAAGAAAACCAATGAATATCCAGTACAAAGAAAACAATCCAAGAAAGAAAGGAAGAAACAAATCTGGAAGAAAACACCTCTTCCTCTCTTCTGATTTCTCCTCCCGTAGAAAGCAGACTTGAACAACCTTTCTCCTCTTTTTTCTCCACTTCTCTGCTCGATAGCTCTTTGTACCTCAATAATAATAAAATCTATATAAAAACTATTGGAGTACAAAAAACCAGATTTAATAAACCAAACCTGGTCTAGAATAAAACCAACTTAAAATAAACCAGAACCAATATACTTACAATTCTCCACCTTGGTTCTACGTTTTCTAAAATAGAAACAGTAAACAAATTGCATCACAAGTTTAATTAAGAACTTACCTTTTTCGGATTCTAATCAAGTCTAAACAATGATTGAACTTGGCAACCGGTAATACCTTTGTTAAAGCATCAACAAGATTTTCTTTCGAAGCAATTTTCTTTACCTTTATGCTTCCATTAAGTGCACGTCAAAATGCTTAGTTCTTTCATGAAACGCTGGATTTTTCATAAGATGTATAGTACTCTGGCTATCACAATATAAAACCTTATTTGATCCATTTATTCCAAATTTAGATATCAAACCTTTTAGCCACATTCCCTCTTTAACATCTTCAATAGCAGATATAAACTCTACTTGCGTTGTAGACAATGCCACAACCTTTTGAAGGAAAGACTTCTAGCATACAGCTCCTGAATATATAGTAAAAATATACCTAGAAGTAAATCTCAAAGAATCAAGACAACCAACATAGTTAGTATCAACATATCTAGAAATAATTTCTCTACCATAATTCACATTTCCATATTGAATACACATATTTAAAGTGTTAGATATATATCTCATTAACCACTTTAAAGCATGCCAATGACATTTACCAGGATTAGCCATGTATTTAAATTCCAAATCCGAACAAGTACAAATCATAGAATACATTATGCTACCAACCATGTCTGCATATTGTGTCTTTCGCATGAATTCCTCTTCTTCTGTTGAAGTTGGTTCCTGCTTCTTTGACAACTTAAATCGACTCCCAAGAGGGGTATTAACACCTTTAAGATTTATCATCTCAAACGTATGGAGCACCTTTTTAAGATAACTCTCTTGAGACAACAACAGAGTTTTTTCTTCTCTATTTCTTAAAATATCAATGTCCAAAATCCTTTAGCAGTGCCTAAGTCTTTCATCTCAAACATTGTTCCCAATTTTAACTTTAAATTATCAATATCAGACTTATTTTTCCCTGGAATCAGGATATCATCAACATATAATAGAACAAATAGTCTATTTTCACTATTTTCTTTCATCACATAAACACAATTATCATGTTTGCACCTTATAAAACCAAGGTTAGTGATAAAAGTGTCGAACTTCCTATTCCATTGCCTTGGAGATTACTTTAATCCATAAAGCGATTTCTTTAATAAACATACTTGACTTTTATCTGCAGATTCGAAACCCTCCAGTTGAGACATGTAAATGGTCTCCTCTAGATCATCATGTAAAAATGTTGTTTTAACATCTATCTGCTCAAGTTATAGATTTTGAACAGCCACTAGAGATAACAATACACGAATAGAAGTTAATTTTACCACGGGTGAGAAAATTTCATTAAAATCAAAACCTTTTCTTTGGATAGATCTCATGACACATCATGTTTGATACAATTTAACAATTATATGGTGAACTTTTATATTTAATAAAAATTGTATATTAGTTACTATAAAGAAAAGACTAATTAAGTGATCAAATAAAGATTATGGACTTTAAGTATTTGATTAAGTATGGGATTTTATATATCTGGGTGTTAGTCATAATTTGATGATGAGTCGAACTTAGGCGTGATGCAATTTATAAATGAAAGGTTATAGTCTCTAAGTCAAATGGTGAGTTATCTTCTATTCTCCTAACCTCCTATTCACTAATAGAATAAAGAGAATAAGATTGAAGATCTCTCTAGTGAAAAATTGTTCTGAATTAGAAGATCACTATCACTGGTTCCAAAATTAAAGGTGAGTTTTGGAATCAAACCAGACAATAGTTCTAGAAACAAGATAAAAGTGTTTTGATGCATATTAGGATTAGAAAATGCTAATATTCAAATCACTTGACACATTATAGCCTTTGAAATAAAAAAGATGTCATCTTATACAAATATTACAATATGGGTGAAACGAACCACAAATTGAGAAGAAGGATGACACCTTATCAAAGGGGCATGGATACTTATAAGAAATAATAAAAAAAAACACTATTTTATAATATGTAAGTGTCCAAATTGAAGAACTTTTGAAAATCATCAAAATGGGATGCAAAATGTTACGTGTCATCCATGAAAACATGGACGAGCAAAAATGGGTTGAAGTGGGAAAATAACAAAGAAAGAAGGGCAAGAATATAGTGTGTTGATAGTCACACTTGAAGAGACGCGTAGTGTTAGAGTCCAGGCTTGTCCAGGACATGTTGTCCATGGCCGCCCATGCTAGATTTAACCCATTCACTTGTATTTCATTTCTATTGTATTTCTTTTCCATTTTAGGAAAGAGTGACTCCTCGCCACCATAGTATGTATTCTTCTGCCATGGTGGAGATGGTTTAGATTGCTCTTTAGGAGGAGAGGCATGATTGCACGTAGACCTTCCTACCCAACGATATAATTTACTTCCAATTAATGAACAAGTTTTTTACATGCAAACTCTCTTTATACCCACTATGCTCAATGACGCTCTTTTCGATTAATCTCGCTCGCTTATTGCTCCTCGTTAGACACAAAGCTCACTCTAACATCGTGGGAAATTGGTGCCGTTGGCACACCTAGTAGGTTGACTCGTTGTTCCCCCTAACAACGGGCGCTACACGGTCCGTCTGAAGCCCCTCGAAAGTAGGACCGTGACAGTTGGTATCAGAGCCAAGTGGGCTTAAATCGTAAGAAATCATGTCGAGGAAGAATTCATCAGAGAAGGTAAACTCACCGCTAGAGTAGCTTGAGCGCTTAGTCGAGCTGGAAGAGGAGATGAAGTATCTCCAAGAAATCTTTGATAACGTTCATTTTCTAGAAGAACGAATGAAGAAAATGTTTTAATTTCCTACTGAGATTGCTGCTGTTCATAACAGGATAGACATCCTCTTGGTCCGAGTGCTGATGGATCAGGTAGAGAACCTCGAATCCTAACAAGAGAAGGGAAAAGGGGTAGATAGTGGAGAGAGCTCCATGAGTGCAATAGTCGGGGTCTTGGAGCATGTCGAAGAGATCGACCAAGCTCATGCCCGGCTGTTAGGAGTTGTTACCTACCTGACTGAAGATTTCAAGGTAATGTTTGACTCTCTAAAAGCTGAAATTGTGGAGATAAACGTCAAACTGAACCTCACAATGAGAGTTATGGGAAGTCAAGCCCAAACTCCAAGCACAACATAATTCAATCGGGTGAAAATCCCAGAGCCAAAGTCCTTTGGAGGAGCCCGAGATGCCAAAGAAATAGAAAACTTCATCTTTGACATGGAACAATATTTCAAGGCAGCTAAAACTGACGAACAGACGAAGTGACCTTGGCTACAATGCATCTTACTGGGGATGCAGAACTTTGTTGGAGATCAAAATGCAATGACATTTGCAATGGTGACTGTGTGATCAATACGTGGGAAGATCTCAAGAGACAGTTGAAGGATCAGTTCTTTCTTGAAAATGTGGAGTTCAATGCTCGTCGGTCACTGTGGACACTGAAATAGAATAGTAGTATCCGCGAATATGTTAAACAGTTTTGAGGCCTCATGCTCAACCTTAGAGACATGTCTGAAAAAGATAAAATCTTCACTTTTATTGAAGGGTTGAAACCTTGGGCCAAGACAAAGTTATACCAACAAAAAGTGTAGAATCTCTCAAGTGCCCTCACTGCTGTAGAACAGTTGTTTGATTATGCTAGCGAAACCCATGCCAATAGAAGAACCCACCCATCAATCCCAACAACTCAAAGCCCCAGAGAACCAACACAAATCCCACTGAAAGGAAATCATCTGTCCCAAGAGAAAGTCAAGAAACTTCTAGAGTAGCCAACACTCAACGACCAATGAAGAAACCCATGTCGTGTTTCTTGTGCAAAGGATCTCATCGTGTCGTTGAATGCCCTCATAGGTCGGCGCTGACAACCCTACAAGCATCGATTCATAACGATAGCCCTCCTGAAGGAGTTGTCAAAGAAAAGCCCACAGAGGTCGCTGAAGTAAGGACTATGACTTTCTTGTTAGCAGTACAACAACAGATGGAAGAGCTAAAGAAAACTCTCGATAAAGGTCTCATGTATGTAGAGTCCCTTGTCAACAATAAAGTTGTCAGAAGTACCATGATAGACTCGGAGGCTACGCACAATTTCATCACTGAAAAGGAAGCTCACCATCTTGCTCTAAAGCTCGAGAGGAATGCTGACAAGATGAAGACCATCAATGCAAAAGTGATGCCAGTAGTTAGAGTAGTGAGAAGAACTCAGCTGAAGCTCCACTCATGGACAGGGCCAATCGACTTTGTCGTTGAGCAGATGGATGACTTTGATACTATCTTGGAGATGGAATTCTTGGTGGAACATAAAGTTATTTCTATTCCCTCGGCCAAATGTTTGATAATTATAAGAAATAAACCGACAGTCGTCCCTGCTATCCTAAGACAGGCAACTGCTAACAGTACAAAAATGATCTCTGCAATGCAATTCAAGAAAGGGCTGAAACATCAAGATCCAACATCTTGGTTCCTTCGATTGTGGATGAAGAAACAAAAGAAGAAAGACCATCAAAAGTCATAGAAGCCTTGGAACAATACCAAGACACCATGCTTGAATGTTTGCCTAAGACATTACCTCCACACAGGGACATTGATCATCAGATCGAGCTTAATCCAGACTCTAAGCCCCCTGCAAAGGCACCCTACAGAATGGCTCCACCAAAACTCGCAGAATTAAGGAAACAACTTGACGAACTACTTGAGGCTGGGTTCATTAGACCTACAAAGGCACCATTCGAAGCACCTATATTATTTCAGAAGAAAAAAGATGGTAGCTTACAGTTGTGCATCGATTATCGGGCACTCAATAAAGTCACGGTACGTAACAAGTACCCTATTCCACTCATCACAGATTTATTTGACCAGCTGTATAAGGCCAAATACTTCACCAAACTCGACTTGCGATCTGGCTATTATCAAGTTAGAATTGCAGAGGGTTATGAATAGAAGACGATATGTGTAATTCGCTATGGAGTCTTTGAGTTCTTGGTGATGCCCTTTGGACTGACAAACGCTTCAGCAATGTTTTGCACCCTCATGAACCAAGTATTTCATGAATTTCTAGACAAATTTATGGTAGTTTACTTAGATAACATTGTGGTCTACAGTGAAACCTTAGAGGAACACAAAAGCCATCTTCGACGTGTTTTTGAAAAACTAAGGGAGAACCAGCTGTATGTAAAGACGAAGAAGTGCACTTTTGCTCAGAAAAGCGTTGGATTCCTTGGTCACATCATCAAACAAGGTCATCTTTGCATGTATTTTGATAAAGTCAAAGCCATTTGGGATTGGAAAGTCCCCACTTCTATTATTGAATCGTGTTCCTTTTTGGGACTTGTAAACTATTACAAACGCTTTGTTGAAGGATTCTCAAAGAGGGCTACTCCTGTTACCGAGGTGTTAAAGAAAGGTACTCCTTAGAAGTGGAATCAAGGATGTCAAAATACTTTTTCCAATTTGAAAGACGCAATGAAGCAGAGTTCAATCTAGGCCCTAGCTGATGTTACTTAGCCATTTGAAGTAGAGATAGATGCATCTGACTACACACTAGGACGGGTCATGCTGCAAAATGGCCACCCTATTGCATATGAAACCCACAAGTTGAAGGAGGCAGAAAGGATATATATTGCGTCAGAGAAAGAATTGTTCGCCGTAGTACACTGCCTGCGAGTATGGCGACTATATCTACGGGGTTCAAAATTTATGGTGAAGACAGACAACAGCTCCATTTGCCACTTCTTCAATCAACCAAAACTGTCTACCAAACAAGCTTGCTGGCATGAACTGATTTCAGAGTTTGATTTCCAGTTCCAACACAAAGCAGGCCATTTAGATAGGGTAGCTAATGCCTTAAGTTGAAAAACGGAATGTGCAAGCCTTTGTTATCTCTCTTAACTCCAGGCTAGCAGAATCAATGGATAAATGAAGGATCGCATATGGAATAGCTTGTAGGATGACCCAGCTACCCAGGTTGTCATGCAACAGGTGAAGAAAAAGTAGACTCGGCAGTTTTGGCTCGAAGATGGTTTGTTATTAACCAAAGGAAGTCGCCTCTATGTTCCCAGGAGTAATGAGTTGCTACGTTTTCTATTATGGGTGTAATATCCCAACTTTTCATAACGGGATTTAATATGAATAATTGGAGAGTAATTGGGGGCAATCGAATTTATTAGATAAATATCGGAGTATTACCAAAGACGCATTAAGTTGATTATAATATAACAAAATTTATTGGATAATAATTAGAGTTAAAATAATAAAGTAATGATTGAAGAATTATTTAATAGGTGATTAATTAAATAAAAGAGTTAGTTGAATAAATGATTTATTAGAATTAATTAAGTAAGAATTTTGAGGAAGTATTTAATTGTGAATACATTATAGGAGATTAATTAAATGAAGAAATAATTTATTTAAGTAGGATAAGTGAACCGGTTAAGGGAATCGGTTCACCCCCAAAGCGGTTCGGCCCGACTGAATAATTATCGGCGACAGTTTGGAAGGAAAGGATTTGGGAAAAAATCGAAGGAGCTGCCTCCTTCCTTCCGCGAAACTCCAGCAAGCTTCAGCTGAAGCTTTGTCCGCCGGATTCGGTGAAGCAGCGTCAGGATCTTCGGCGAGTTCTTCGGCAGAAATCGCGGACTTCAGTGTGTGTTTTGTAAGCATTTTCCATTCAACCTTTATACTTTAATCCTATTTTTATTTACTTTACATGCTTACAATACTTTAATTCTCATTAACGTAATTGATTTAACCATTCTTTATTAAACGAAAACACCAACCTTGGTCCATGATATAAATCGCTTTTGTAGAAGATGTTGAGTTCCGTTTATCGCCTTAAAAACCTTTCTCTTTAAGTTGTCTCTTCAATGATGCAGAAACGAAGTGTGGAATACTGTGATTGTTCAGAGAATTTTCGAGAGAGAAGAAAATC
>CM039486.1:20934528-20949507 GCA_022433065.1 Begonia loranthoides | reverse complement strand
GGATTTCAGAACAGGAGATAATGAACCCTCGATTCCATGTAACTAACCTACTTTCTTTCTAATCATTTCATTTTGAATTTTCATTTTTAATCATTTTATTGTGAACATATACTATCCATGAGATGTCATTGTTTTCCCGAACCCCCACATGCCTATTTATATAGATTTATTATGTCATACAATATGTTCGTGAATTCATACAATCTTATATGATAAATGTCTAATAAACATATCATTAAAAGAACCTAAATCTAGTAAACACACAACATACAATCCTAATTCTTGCGATGTAGGGTCCGAAGACCAAAGCACAGTAAGTATCAACTTACCTGGGGTTCGTAGCGTGTTTCTGCATCTTCTCTCTTCTTAGTACCTTCAAAACCATAATAACTATTCATTAATAACAATCCCCTAAACCTTCGCATTAGTCAACTTCATTTCCTAGCAACCTCGCAATACCAATTCCAAGACCTTAACATATATAACGAAATAGCAATAACACACAATGTTGCTCATTCCATCAATGTGACAGGATAAATTAATTTTACAAAACCGAATAGTATTTCATACATAAAACCATATATCCCACAGCAAAGTAGAGAACCATTTAACTCTTACTTTAACATGGAATTATCGAGTGAATTTTACAAATTAGTCATGCCTCACATAGCCAACAATGATGTACAAGACATTATTCTCGTTTCACAATTTAACCAATACCAATTAATCTCATCCCATCATCATGACATACTTCTCTATCTTTGCACAAACAGTTAACATTTCACAACCACATATAGCCCCAAACTAACAACAATTAACAGGTCATCCCCTAAATAGTTTCAACAGGTTAAACCTCAACCGTCGTAGACAATTTCCCATATCAGAACTCATATTTCAGTGGTAGAAGCTGAACAACATAAAACAGATTATTGCAGAAGCTTAACAACATAATACAGATTCAATAATCAAACTATCCAATAGTCATCAACATAATAGCCACCGTCAGTCCAGAAGATGACGTGGGACGGGTCAAGCGTATATTTCCTCAACGTGAGATATATGGAAGACATTATGGATATATCCAAGCTGGGGAGGTAGATCGAGGCAGTAAGCCACGGTGCCAATCCTCGTTGCTATCTAGAACGGGCAAATGAATCTCAGGGATAGTTTTCCTTTCACCCTGAAGTGACTGATACCATTCATTGATTGAACCTTTAGAAAAACAAAGTCTCTTGTGTCAAACTCGACTTCCTCCTCTTCAAATCAATGTAGCTTTTCTATATACTTTGCATTGTCTTAAGCTTTTGTTGAATTACCTGGATCTTGTCCATAGTCTCTTGAATCATATCTGGCCTAAGAGTAACTCTCTCTTCTACTTTGGCCCAATATAGTATAGAACGACACAACCTCCCATACAATGCCCCATATGGAGAGATGCCAATGATCGTCTAGTAATTGTTGTTGTACATGAAGTCCACTTACGAAAAATGGTTTATCCAACTATCACCAAAATCCATAATACAAGATCGTAGCATATCCTTCAAAATCTGAATAGTCCTCTCTGACTATCCAACTGTTTGAGGATGATGGGCTGTGCTAGTGTCAACTATGTCCCCAAAGCCTTCTGCAATGACTTCCAAAACTTAGACGTGAATCTCGGGTCGTGATCTGAAACAATACTTGAAGGAATACCGTGGAGGCGGGCGATGTGCTCTATGTAGAGGTGGCTCAACCTCGACAGGGGAAAATCCATCCGAATATGAATAAAGTGAGCGGACTTGGTCAAACAATCCACGAAATGACCCAAACCACATCCAACTTTTCCTGAGTTCTAGAAAGACCCGTAATGAAATCCATGGTGATCCTATCCCACTTCCACTCTGAAATAGGCAACGGTTGTAACAATCCTGCTTACCTCTAATGTTCAGCCTTTACTTGCTGATACGTTAAGCTCTTGGCCACGAAATCGGCAACATCACGTTTCATACTCACCCACCAGTACTGTCGCTTCAGGTCATGGTACATCTTTGTACTACCTTGGTGAATAACAAACCTTAACTTGTGAGCCTCTAGGAGTTTTTCATACCTCTACTCTAGAATGCTCATTAACTGCTTCTTCATTTGCTCGAGGACTCCACGCGTGCGTGTACCTATATCACAAGTAAGACGTGAGCCTAAAGGCCCAGTAAGAAAATGGGTTTATGCAGGATGATATGCCAATCTTTTAGTTATATATGTTAGGTATAGCTCGTACATAGAGCGTGGAATTTAGGTAATCCTATGGTTTCTAATTAATTATGTTAATTGGTCTTTTGATCCCGATATGGGAAGCATTTCAAATGATTAAATCAACAATACATAAAAGAGCAATAACATGCTTAAGGAGTTTATAACCTAAATCATTACATGCTTATATTAATTGAATTGTTTGCTTGGGTGATTATCATGCTCGGGATTCTAGTCTCTTTAACATGCTTGAATTAACGTACTTGAAGACTAATAGTTAATTAACATATTAAACATGCATCAAGACAAGATCCTATAATTTAAACATGCTTGATTAGATAATTAACATGCTCAAGAGTTAGTTATTAACCAACTAGCTAAACATACTCGAATTTAGTTGTTTAACGCCTAGTTAATTAAATTGGTTGCTTAGCATGCTCAACTTCTAATTAATTACTTCAATTAACATGCTCAAGGTTATCAACAACTAAACATGCTCAAGAAGATACTTATACTTAGTTACCTTTAATTAGTTGGTCAGTTTACATGCTCTGGCTTAACAATTTGTTTACATTGCCTGGATTAACTAAATTGATTAGCATGCTCAATTGATTAACATTTTACTAGATTGGTTAACCAGTAAACATGCTAGATAGGAAGTAAGACAACCAAATGGTAGAACAACACCGACGATATGAAAAATGAAATTAGAGCATGTAAAGTTTACACCAAACAGCAAGTAAAATAGGTAATAAGCATTCACCCTCTCACTCATTAACAGTTCATCCTCTTTAAACGTTAGCATTCATCTATAACAAGGCAAGGTATTCGAATCACATCACAATAATAGATCGGAGCTAATCAATAAGGGAAACTACAGGGCTAACGATAATCAATAGGGTACTAACAACTTTACGTTATCAATCAACCAGGAATTGATGGCAGAATATCATTTAAGGACTTATAGTAGTAACAAACAGTCAAGAATTCTATGCTAATAACAGCCGAGAAGTCAATAGAGGCGTAGCAATAGAAAATCATCCAAGGAAATAACTGTAATACCCCAAAAAATGTATTTCCCTTTTTGATAATGTAATAATTCTGGATATCTTAATATATGAATATTGAGTCAAATTATGCAACTATAAGCGTAAGTTGTGCATGAAAAGTAGAGGGTTAATGTTAGAAAATAACCTAAATTTGGAAAACTGGAAAAATATACAATTTTTGGGTTTCGAATACCGACGGACACTGCGGACGACAGAAGACAATGTTCGTTTTGAATCTGTACAAATCTGGGACAATTCGGATGACTTGCGGATGAAGCGGACGAAGAGATTCGCATCTGTAATGAATCTGTACAAATCTGGGACAATTCGGACGACTTGCGAACAAAGTGGAAGAAGAAATTCGCGTCCACAATGAATCTGTACAAAATTCTATGCGTTTTCGGATGCCTCCGTCTCGTCTGAAATCTGGCGCGGACGACGCGGACGTTGTCAAAACGAATATGTATTCAATTTTTTGTGTTTTCAGATGCATGGAACTCGTCCGAAATCTGGCACAAATGACTAATAATGTCTGAAAAGTCTGAAATCTTCGAAACCCATTTTATAAATTCTTCTCTCTCTTCCGATTTCTTGCTGAAATAAACAAACTCCTCTCTCCTCTGGCCTCCTTCTGCAACGACCAGGCCTTCCCCATAGCTGGAGAAGCTTTCCATATGGCGTTTCTTCATTGGGCCATCTTCCATTGGTGTGTGTGATTATCCTCTAGATGGTTGCCTCATCAAAGCAGAGCTGCAACATCCATGTGAGTTCTCTCCCTCCTCTCTATCGTTTATATTAGGTAAGTTCTCTCTTCTGCACTCCATTCTTGGTCTGAGAACGTGAATGAGTGTGAGAGTAAAGCTTGAGTGTGTAAAGGAGTTGATGAGAATTGTATTGCCTTAAGGAGTGTCAAGTGAAACATAGATTGTATTGCTCTATGAAGTTGCTGATAGGAATTGTCCACCGTGAAGGTAAGAACTGAGTTGTTGATTTAGTTGTTATCTACAATAGTTTAGATCAAGTGATGCTAATGCTAAATCTACTTAGGAAACGTGAAGAAGAAGAGTTGGTGGTAGAGTGATGAAGAGTTCCTCCTCTTCTTTCTCCTTGGTAAGCTTCTGCCTTTTTCTTTGCTGCAATTGATGGAGTCCTTGCTGTAAAATGGATTTCTTCTTTGTTTAATTGGATTTTGTCTCTATTCATTGGTTTTGTGGATCTTGGGAGAATAAACAATTGAGAGGAAAGTGGGAGACACTCTGGAAACTATGGACCAAGAAGAAAATGAGAAAAGATGAAGCAGGAAGTTGAGCTGCTATCTCTCAGGTCTCCATGTGAGGTGATTTCCTTCACTCATAATTTGAGTTTTATGAGTTATGAAGTATTTTATACACTATTAAGACTTGGAAAATTTGTTGGTATTGCTTGTCTGAAGCTGTAAACTTGCATATGTTGAATGACTTAGTGGATGTGGATATATATTGGAATTTGCCTCTGTTGATAAACAAAAACATCCTGTTGATTGATTTTCAATTTGTTGAAATCATTCTATGTGGGTTGAGGGATATTATTCTGGAATATGGTTGTCAATTACCGTGCAGTGTGTGTTGCCACTGTTATGAGATTCATGTTGTTCAAATGATGATAGGTTGCTTAGTGAATGGAAGTTTTGCTGTTAGTTGGGATTAATTATTGTTTCTCGATTGGTTGTTGTGGACGTACAGAGTTAACTATTGTTGTATGGACTGTCTTTCGTTAATGTTCTGTGGGTGAATGTCACCTTGCTGGGATGTTTTGTTTGTCACTCAAGAAATGTGTTTAGGTTGATATTCTGAAGATTTTAATGAGCTGTTTTACTTGGATAATGAGCATACTGTGATTAGTTCTGGAATGTAATTTGTTAATTGGAATGGTTGCTCACTCTTAATGCAAGTAACTGGGAAAATGTTAAGATAAAGAGGGGAGAATTATGTTAAGTTGGATTTGCATCTGTCAAAGGTTATCTTAGTATTAAAAATGGATTTGATTAACCTGTCATTGGATGATGTTTCTGCTTGGTTTATAAATAAAATCTTTGTGTTGGAATGCTAGTGATCAATTGTTTAGCTACTGCTTTTATTAACTTGTGAAGCATGAATTACTGAGATCAATAATCTGTTAACTATAAATGGAGAATTTTGTTAAGTTGGGATTGCTATTGTTGTAGTTATTGGAAATGTTAATAAAGGATTGTTTAACTGTTGTTGGAAGTTGATAAGCATAGAGATATTGGAAGTGATATATTGTTGGAAATGGTTACGCATCTAAGTTGAACTTGGGTTAAGGATTCTAGTAAGTAGCAAATGAAAATGTGTTGAGATTGATGAATTGTGATTTTAATGATAAATGTTATGAAATTGTGAAGGTATAAAAAGGAGAAAGACAACGTTGATTTCCAAATTGTGCTATGGACGCCAGGTAAGTTGATACTTACTGAATTTTGGTCTTCGGACCCTACATCGCAAGAGTTAGGATTTGCATGTTGTGTGTTCTTTTAATGATATGTTTATTAGACATTTGTATGATCATATATGACTGTAGGTATTCTCATAGGCATATTGTATGTCATACTTAATATATGTAAATAGGCGTGTGGGTTCGGATGATCGGTGACACTTCCATACGGTAGTATTCCTCTTACGTACGGGGTGGTAGGTTTAGAGTTAGCTACGTGGAAGCTAGAGTTCACCTTTACCCCGTTCTGAAACCCCCAACGTCTTTAACAAAACGACTGGGTATGGCTCGTGGTGACACCCCGATTGGCGTGGTTCCTCGTCGGAACCATAGGTTAAGCCACGAGAGCAATTGACTTATCCATCGTCTAGACTAACAGATGAGATACGGTTCTCCTCCGTAATGCATCGCATGATCATGCATCATATCTGCGTTTTATTTTCTTATATCACTTACTGAGCAATAGATTCATTAGTTTAGGTCTTGTGATGTAGGTATCATACGAGAAACAGGTGAACAGGTTAAAGACAGTTGATGAAGGATTTGCACGGGTGAATCTTGTGGTTGGCTGGGCTAAAGAGTTTTAAAAGGAAATGGTTTGTAAAATGGTTTGTAAATTATTTAATATTCTTTAATGTTTTGTTTTAAATTCCGCTGTGTTTTATAAAAAGGATGTTCATTACTTCTTCTGAAATTAATAAATGTTTTAAGTAAAGAGTTTTCATGCTCTGGTTTTTATAGAAAAAGGATACTCTGATTTTATAAAAGAGAAAGTTTTAAATTTCACGTATTTTTAAGCAAATAAAAACAGGGTCGTTACAATAACTACAGAATATTTAACAGCAAGGAAATCAATGACAGTAGTTCATCTAGAGAAATGACGACCAGCCAGAAGTCTATAGCCAAGAAATACAGGGTGTCCCAAGGAAATCTACACAATATCAACAAGCTAACAAAATCCACAGAACACTAACAGAATCTCTATAGCCAAGAAATTCTACAAGGTAATTGCATTAGAAATCATCCAAAGAAAGACCATCACTACTCACACACATATTACTTGCGGCATAGGGCCTCCACCTGGCCAAGACACACCCAAGTTCTTACCATCACTGAAGACACCAAAACAAGGACAGCAAGCTCTAGCTTCAACTCACACAGCAGCAGCTCCAGCAATGATAGAAGCTCCAGCAGCTGGATTACACTCTCACACACTCGGCCTCCAAAAGAACCAGAGAGCTCCTCTTCCATTCCCTCACAGAAGAAATCACCCGAGAGCATTTCACCAGCCAGCCTTCCCCTCATTCTCTCATTGTCTCTACCCTATATATCAATACTAGCATGGAACACTTTCTGTCAGAATGTTCTTTAGCATGCCCAACAGCCCGCCTCCCTTTGTCCATTTCCAAACAGTCTCTGACAGCACTCCAGCTTTTCCAAAGTGTTCCCCACGCTGCACATTGTCGTTGTCGCCGGTTCGAACCCAACAACCAGCTGGACCAAGGCCTTCAGTCGTTCCAGCTCAAACTACCAATCCACTCCCCTGCCATCGCGAGCTCGCCAGGTTCCATCCCTGCAACCCAGGATCACTAGAACTCCAAGGAGAAGGAAGGAATGACCAACAACTTATCTTGCCCAAGAAATTGCATCCTCGAATCGCGATTCCAGCCGAGCCAAACAAACCAGTACCCTAGCTCCGCACGGTTCGCGCTCACGGATGTCGCGCCAGCGACTAGTAGCCCGTACACCAGGACGTCGCCGTTCCTTTTGTCTTCTCCCATTTGTCGCCTCCCGTTCGCTCCCCATTGCTCTCTCCCTCGTCTACTGTTCGTTCTCTCTCGGTCTCGCCCTCTCTTCTCTCCATCTTCTCTTCTATCGTGAAATGGCCGAAGGCCAAGTTAAAAATCTCCCTTTTGTTTCTTTGTTTTCTAGCCACTAAATGGTGTGAACCAATCAAAGTGAACCGGTTCGTTTGATAACTTGCTAAGCATAAATAGCATACATTAAATCTAAGCAAGTAGACTAGGAATGTATTTCAATTATTAACCTCATTAATTAACATGCTCAGATTAAGAATACTATTATTATTCTAGTTAAGTGAAGAAGCTCTGGTTAGGGTTATTATTACAAATGTTACTCTAATTTATTAGGCGTGCTTAGATTAGGGATTATTGACTTCTAATCATCACGGAGAGTTCAACACTAGTAATAACAGGACAGTATTAACCAAATATCGCAGCAAGTAAAACAATATCAAAATTCATGGAATAGAATCATCATCTTAGTTCGTCATTCTTTAGAACTACAGTGTTATAGTTCATCCTTCTATACTTCGGAGGCCATTATTCCATCAGTAATTACTATCAACTAACAATATCCACTAATAGTAAGTAGGGTGGTGTATGTTCAATGGGAAGCATAGTTAACAATAATTGGTTAAGCATGCTAAGATTAATTAGTCCATTAGTTTAACCCAATTACATGCTCGGGTTAGTTAATTAAACATACTTAGATTAATTAGTTAACAACTAGTTAATTAGTTAAGCATGCTCAGATTAGTGATTATTGATATGCTCAAGTTAATGGTTATTAAAGTCTAATTATTACTATCATAGAGATTCCTATACGAACAATAGCAGTACTATTGGCAAGTAAGGCAATAAAAATACGTTCACAGAACAAATTTAACATAAGTAAAGGAAATCAAAGCTCATTCACGCTAATCATTCTAACTAGAAGGCTTAATGTTAGGGGGTTCTCATCCAAGCAGTAAACATTCATCACCTTTCTAACATCACAAAGCATTTCATTGACAGTAATGTAATTATAGTAAAGAATCTACAAGAACTAGCACAGAATATCAACGATAAAGAAACACACATGCAGAATAATCAACAACCAAGACACTACTTGTGGGTAGGGCTTCCACTGGCCAAGACACACCCAATCCTTACCCTTATGAAGAACACTATCACAGACAGCAACTCTATAGCTTGCTCCTCAATTTACAGAACCTAGCTTCACTCACGTATTACTAAAGGACTCTCACAACTCACACGTATCACTTAGGAGAATCACATAACTCACCAGAACACTCATGAGCTCACAAATGATTTTCTCTCTCGCAAAAACTCTCACGTAGGAAGAGAGGATGGCTCGTAGGGAAAGGAAAGTTGGAATCAAATATAGAGGGGAGGAATGGTTTAATCGAAGGCCATACCTAGGAGATAAACGTACACCAAATAGGAGAGGAAGACATGGCTTCGTCGAGGTGGAGGGCATGGTTTGGGTGTGGAGTTGTCGACTGAGTGGATAATAAATGGCTAAACGAAAAAAGCCCTAATATTTAAATCCCTAATTTCTAGCAGGTCTAGGATGTTTCGGACGCGAGGAGTCGTTTGTCCTCGTCCGTATGTGTCCAAAAATCACTATTCTTCTTGACAGAATGCACTTCTGGATGAAGGATGGCATCCTTACATTCGTCTGCATTCGTTTGAATCCGTCATTCGGACGAAGAATGGCGTCCGCATTCACGCTTCCGTAATCGTTCGAAACTGTCTAGAAATTGGACAGATTAAAAATGACGGTGTCCACATGTATCCGCCTTTATCCAAATGTGCCTGAATTCACCATTCGGACAAAGGAAGTTGTTCAGATACAACATACACATCGTCCGAAACTGTCCAAAATTTGGAGAGATTCAAATCTTCAGCTTCCGCCCTCGTTCACGTGAATCTGCATACGTCCGAAACTTCACAACATAAGCAAAGTTAGGACGCGAAACCAAGTCATGAGTCATCCGAAGACTCAGGGGTGACGTTCCATGCATTTATGGACGACAATTCTCGTGTAATATCTCGATATTTTTCCCCATTATACATGAAGTAATCAAGTGTTGGGATAACTAGGATAGTACATTACATATCTGTACGTGTCAATTCGTGACGTGTATTTATGGGAAAAATATTGTGGGATGAAAGTTAAGTTGGAAAACATGACGAAAAAGCTAGGATTTTGGTGTTGCGGACGATGCGAACGACATGGGGATGAGAAATGTCATCCGTAATTGCACGAGAAGTCATCCTTGTGCTTTGGGATGCACTAGGATGAGAAAATTTGTCCTAATGCGTCTGTCCCTAGTCACTTACGGACCCATACGGATGAATGAGGATGAGGTCAATTTGAATCTGTCCAATTTCTGGACACTTTCAGACTCATGGATACGCCATATCGCGTCCGAATGTCTCTTTGAGAAGGTACAGAAAGGGCGAGGATGCCATTTATTGTCCGTGAAAACAAATTTGCCTTAGGAATTTTACACTTGCGGACGAATACGGACAAGACCAGCGCGTCCATACTCATCCACAACAGCCGAGATCTGAGTAAATTTAGGGATTTAAAATCAAACAATTTGTCACGTAGTCATTTAATACGCGCCCTCCCTCGACAACAATTCTCTCCCTTCAGGTCCAGACCCACGTGGGAGCCGCCCTCCTCCCTCCCCATAGACGTATGGTTGTCTCCCTTAGGTAAGCTCGCCTTTTAATCTTCAGCCAGCTTTCTTCTCTACATTATGTCCTTCTAGATGGTTTCTTCCTTTCCTCTGCGTTCTCTCCATTCCTTTGCATTATGTTCCTCTCTTCCGAAGAGTGTGAGTGTATGAAGAGTGAAGCAGCTGTTGTGAGCTTGTGTAGGTTCGGGTGTTCTGCAAGTGAAAGTGAGTGAATCCCTTGCGTAAGGAGTGGGAGCTGTGGAGCTAGGATCTGATATCCGTGAAGCTGTTGTGAGCTGGAGCTGCTGTTCATGAAGCTGAACGTGGAGCCGGAGTTGCTGCTGTGTAAATTGTTGTCCCTGAGTGTAGCTTTGTCATAGAGGGTAAGGAAAATGGGTGTGTCCTTGCCAGTGGAGGCCCTACCCACAAGCAGAGTGCGTGAGTGGTAGATTTATTGACACTCTGTAGTATTTCCTTAGCTCTTAGCTCTGTTCCATCGTTATAGCTCTGTGTTTGATACCTGTAGATATTTCCTCTGTTGTTAGTTCTGTTGCTTTGTTGTTAGCTTTGGTAATATCTGTATTGTTAATTTTGTTATCAATGTGTCACGTTGATGGACAATTGATGAATGATTTTTGAGTAGATAAATGAGTTAATGACTTGAGAAGTATGAACAAATGAGTCGAGAACTAGGCTTTCGAAGATGACCCTATTTTTCATAGTTTTAATTGCTATAATATTCTACTAGATTTAGTCAATGAATATATATATTGTTCTGCCACATATCCTTGAGTTTGTTCAATTGCTAATTAACTAGAGCATGTTAATCACTCTGAACTCGTATCAACAACAATGAACAAAGTCATTGATTTGGAGCATGTTAATCAACTTAGCGTAGTTTAAATAATCAATTAACTAATCTATGTGTGTGAACTAATTAGCTAATAAACCTAAAGTAATAAACTTAGCGTAGTTTAAATAATCAATCAATTAATCTACGTATGTGTTAGTTAATAAATCTAAAGTAACTAATGTAATTAACTGGACTCGAGCATGTTAATTAACTAGGGTATTTAATTAACTAGATTAATTAACTAGACTTGAGTATGTTAATCAAACTAGAGTAATTAACTAAACTCACAATTATTGTAACACCCCGATATTTTTATGTTAGATAATTATCGAGGTATTACCGAGTGATAGGTTCCAAGAAACACTTACAAGCCTTAGTGAAATATGTCCCGAGAAATAACAATAATCGACCCAGCAGTAATAACTTGAATAAAACTCCAAATCTGTATATGAGCTAAAGCGGAACCTTGGAGGACTTAAACTCAATATAATCAAGAAGATTGTATCGAAAATTCAACTCAAAAAACGTTCTAGAATAGGAGATCTATCAATTTCGATAACCACTTGAAAACTGTTTCCAACAGAACAGATTTAGCAGTGCAGATCAAAAACACAATAACTTGAGCTACAAATAACGAACGACGCCCAAATTTGGAGATTAACTTCCTGACTTAAC
This sequence comes from Begonia loranthoides, assembly GCA_022433065.1. Lineage (NCBI taxonomy): Eukaryota > Viridiplantae > Streptophyta > Magnoliopsida > Cucurbitales > Begoniaceae > Begonia > Begonia loranthoides. Next base: position 20,937,722 of record CM039486.1, on the reverse strand, counting down.
CCTGAACAAATCATTAGAAGACCTCAAACAGAGACGGTCGTCATAAGAGCCTCAAACAGATGCTCTAATCAGCGACAGTAACATTCAATAAAAATCACAGATTCAGCAGCTCAACATTAATCCGAAAATTATCAGCTTTAATTCAATAATTCCCACAAGAGTTTGTCCAGCAACCAACATATATCAGACCACCATAACATAAGTTAATCAATCAGAAGAATAGTTCTTAATAGCCTCACGAAAAATAAGAAAGAAACAATGGAGTTTCGCGGACCTCCTAAGTGAGAGGGCGATTTTTAGGGTTGGCCGAAAACCAACACTCTCCAAGGTTGGATAGTTCTCTTGCCTCCACACCACAATCCTACCTTGAAGATGAAGATTGGAAGAGGCAATATCCCAATGATACAAGGTTGAGAAGCTTCAAGAGTCACCTTGCTTGGGTGGTGGATGAATTGGCGCAAATGGGAGGGTGGCCGCGGCTAGGCTTCAAGGAGCACTCCAAATTTCTTCAATTCAAAATTGGTTTCATTGCAGCAAAGAGGGATTTTTAAAACCCTAAGAGTTCGTACACTAAAGGAAAAAAAAGACTAAAATAACCCTAATTAGAAAATGACCTAAATAGCCCTTTAACAATAACAAAACAATAAATCCGATTTTGGAAAATCAGTCTCTGAAAAAAAGGATATTAGATATAGTAAACCAAACCCAAGTAAAGCGCCCAATATGTCCTTGGAAAGCTCTTTATGTTGGCTGCATTTGATATGAAGGACTAAAGTGGAAACGACGCCGTCTCGGTTGTCAAAATAGCCCTTGATCATCTGCTGCTCAGATTCTAGGCGGATTTGGACAGCTCCTAATTTTCTTCTATGATTGCATGATATCCACTAGTCCAAATACACCAAATCCTCTCTGTGACATTGAATAAAGCTTTCCTCCAAATTGGATAGAAAGTTAAACACCTACAAAACAAATAAAAAGTTAGAAATAAAGGTGCCCTTAGCTCGGGCTCAAGCGACAGGTCCTTGGGGCACATCACCGAGGGCGTTCAGAGTGTTAAGACTAGGAGTGATCTCGTTACGTCTTCCTCGTATACGTGTTGTAATCGAAGTGTTGGAGTTTTGAAGATATTATATTCGCGTATCGTTACACGTTATTTGTGACGGGTATTCGTGGGGTAAATGTTGTGAGATAGAAGCCATGATGAGAAAATACGTCGTATGTGTCTAAAGGGTGGACTTTCGGACGCATACGGACAACTTGCGGACAAGGAAGATGCGTCCGTAAGTGCACTATCACTTTGTCATTGAGTATAGGACGACTCGAGACGCTATCCAGCGTCCTAACTTCACTGTGCTAGGGAGTTGCGGATGATGGCGCAGATGATGGCAAAACTAGTTCGCATCGAATCTGTCCAAGTTTGGGGACTTTTGGATGTAGTGGGATGATTGCAGACGAGTCGAGGCTTCATCCGTTTTGCCTTTGTCTGATTTTAGGGCACATTCGGATGATGCATGAGGATGATGCAGATGAGGAAGAGCCCATTTGAATTGAATCTGTTTGATTTTAAACCTATGCGGGCGACATATGCGGACGCCAAATGGCGTCTGAATTCTGACTACGAATGGTATGGGCAACGGTGGTGATGCCGATTTTCGTTCGAAGTCAAGTTTTACCGGCAAAGAATCTACCCTTACGGATGAATGCGGAGGTGAAGATTTCGTCCGCATCAGTTTGAATCACTGTAGAACTGTGAAGACAGGGATTTAAATAAGAAGGAAAACGACGTCCAGCCAATTAGGTCACGACCTCTCAACACAAAATCGCACGTCAATGGCCGACCCCTAGGATTTGTCCACTGTTCCCCCTCTGCCACTCTTACGAATTGTTCCCTGGGTAAGCCCTATTTCTTCACCTCTGACCTTCTTCTCCAGGGTTGTTCTTCATCTTCTTGCTAGAGGGTTGCTGCGTGGAGAGTGGGGATAGAAGGGGGAGCTACAGTTGAGAATTTAACTCCAAGGTAAGGAATAGGTTGTCTTGGCCATTTGGAGGCCCTACACCCAAATATACGTGTGTGTAAGTAATTGTTTTGCTGTGGAACTCTGTGGTTGTTGTCGCTTTATGCCTTAAGTTGCTGTGTAGTTGTTTGTTGTACATTCTTAGTTGCCTTAACTCTCACGTTTCTTTTTAGATGCTTTACTAGTTATTGTGTTCTATTTGTGTTAGACGCTTATATCCATGGGAAAGTGCTAGATGACCTTGAATGAAACAAAGAGATGATGTTTAATGGATGAGAAATATGATTTCATGACAAATGGATTTCTATTGTCGATACTAATAGTGATTTCATTTTTCGTAGCTTACATGTATAGGTTATGCGTTATAGGTTCACTGTATTATTTATATAATGTTCATTGGCATTGTAGATAATCGAAAAGCAAGGTCGTACTATTTTTTTTTGCTATTCTTGTTGTTATCTTATTGTTTAGAAGCATGTTTGGGCTATTCGTGCTTAATAACCATTACCACAGATTTTCTGTTAATGAAGAGCATGTCATTCGTTGTGTTACTCTCTAATAATTACTGCTGCTTGTAGTTGTTAAGAAGCACGTTTTGTCCTCTATTTTCTGTAGTTTTCGATACTGTAAATTATCACCATGAAGCTCGTTTACATGTTTTTATCCGATCTATGTTTACAGCTATATGTTGTAGTTTAAAAAGCATGATTTACGTGCCTTGTTGTCGTCATACTACTATAAAAAAAATACCATTAGGAAGCATGACTCGTGAGCATAATTCTCTGTTTTACTCGTTATTAAACTCCGCTGTTTTAGCCAAATAAAAACATGTTTAGTGTCTATTACCGTTGTTTTGCTTTAGTCGATAAAAGGTATAAGTTCGCTACTTTGTTTTGATATTTCTCATTGCTGTATTAGTGATTTAGAAGCATGCCTATTATCTCACCTCGCCAATAAGAGTTTGTTGTTTACCTTTGATTTAGAAGCATGTTTAACTGCTCGTTCAATTCATTGTTCACCGCTGTATTAGTCAATCAAAAGTATGCTCCGATGTCTAATTTGATAATTCTCGTTGTCATTTTTAGTTGTCCAAAAGCATGGCCGTAGTACTATGTAATTGTATAACACCGCTGTTTTAATAGTCGATCAAATGTATGTTTAGTAATCGTTCTCTACTAC
>CM039486.1:20877258-20934040 GCA_022433065.1 Begonia loranthoides | reverse complement strand
AATTTGCTAGGGTAACTAAGGCAAGTAATTAACTTAATTAGAAATTGGAAGCATGTTAACTAGTTGTTTGACTAATAACTAAACCTTGAGCATGTTAACTAACTAATCAGTTGAGCATGTAGGATAATAAACGAGACTATTAAAAATAGTATGTTTAACTAATTAGAATTAGAATAAAAGCACGTTTAATGAACTAGAGTTGACTAGAATAAGTAACTAGACGTGAACACATAATTAACTAGAGAAATCAAAAAGTGGTTAAACTAAACTTGTGCATGTAAATAATTAGAATAATATTAGCATGTTAATTAACTTAATTATGTCATGCCTAACTATTAACTAGGTTAAAAGTATGTTTAATCATTTTGGATAATAATTGAGATTCTTCCTTGAGCATGCTAAGTAACTAGAATAATATCAACCCTTGAGCATGTAAATTACTTAGAATAACTAACCAGCTTAATAGTTGTAATCTGTTTTGAGCATGTAACTCACCTAGGAGAATTACTCAGAATAATCACCTAGAATAATACATGTAGGAAGCATGTAAATGGACTAGGAAATTAACTAGGATAATTAGCATATTAATTAATAGTATTGTGTTCTATTAACTCGAGCATGTTTTTCTTTGTTTCAACTCATTGTAGATTGTTCTAATATGGGTGTTCAATTTGTGTAATGCCTTATTGAGTGCGTTCATTTTTCGATATTTCCTATGTGCTTCGCTGCTTACAATTCCATATTTGAATTATTCTCTAGCTTGTGTTTTCAATTTCTGTTATTCATTATATGCGTGATTTCAATTACAGTTACTTTCATTTCAATTCGCACTTCAATTGCTATTAATGTTACGTTATTTTGCATCATGCATCATGCTAGGTTGAGAATGTATGATCATCCATCATGTTAATAGAAAGTAATAGGGAGTGTCACTTTGGTGGTGGTCCTCACACATGCATAAGTGAGGTAAAATGTTAAAGAAAATGAAGGAAATAGGAAGTTAGAGGGCAGATGGATAGCGGGTCTAATTTGTAATCAAGCCGAACCCCCTCCCTCAAAGGGTACAGGAGTTCTAGATTGTAAGTAGGAGGTTAGGTTTGATCACTATTCCATCACAGAGGAAATGCTCCAATATTCCGCTCGAAGTATGAGTAATGAATGAATGAATGAATGTAAAGTAACGAACGAACGAATGACGTAATGAAAGGATTGGTTTGGGTGGCCCCCATTCCAAAAAGGACTAAAGAAAGGCACTTTATAATTGCATTAAACACTTTTCCTTACTAAGCCTTTGGGCTTACAATTACTTGTGGTGTAGGCGTTTGTACTTGTATGTGAAAATGACACAAAGACTTATGAGTAAATGCAAAAACGATGAACAGATAATAAAGCAGAGATGAAAGATTTACATGTGCGAGGATTGAGGCTACCGAGGCTAGAAGAGTAAAATAAGAAACGGTTGAAATTAAATTATGTTTTATTAAATTGTATTCAATTGTTTAGTTATTCATTAAATTATTTACGCTTCCGCAATGCTTTAAACAAATGATTTTATAAAGCTTCCATGTTTCTTTAATTGGATTTTCATAACGAGTTTAACGAAAGGTGAGTAGCGGTCCGGTTTAGCGTCGCACTCTGATATTTGTTTTAAAAGAGAAAAGTGATTTCAACGGTTTTACAAAAGTTTAAATTTCCACGCATTTTATAGGATTTACGAAACACCGGGTCGTTACATGATTATTTAAATCATTTAAGAAAGTCATATTATGAATTGCGTTTACAAATTTCATTCAAAGTAATTAAAAGTATTGCGATAGAAGATACGGCATTGTTATAATATGCAATTGTTGAGAATCGAACGCGAAACGGAAAAAGAAAACTGCAGAAGTAGGGACACCAAGATTTACATGGAAAACCTTAACGGTGTAAAACCACAGGCAAAAGAGAAATCACTATGAAAAAATCAAGGTACAATGAGTTTTGCGACTCAAGCATAAAAATATAGAGAAAATAAATAACCCTAATATTGGATATGAGCCCAACCCGGCCAAACTAGAATTCGGGTCACATTGAACTCTAACAATCTCCACCTTGACACAAAGTCCACATGAGAGATCCAATGCAAGCTTCTCGGCCCACCCCAAAATGAATCCATAACACTGAACTTTGGCAATCTCTATCTTCAAAGAAATTTCAATGCAAGGCGAACGATCTGCAAAACTGCAACAAAAAATAATCTCCTCTTCCGCAAAGGCCTATGCTGGGCCAACTCAATATCTGGTACTGATCAAGTTTAAGGCCTGCTTAAACTTGAGAGACACATTCGAGAAGAAATCACATCTCCTTCATAGTACCAACAAATTATCAATGTTATTGCAACGAACTGCATATGAATATGCTGAAGACTCCCCACTGGAATCTATACCCTCGAACACACTCAATACATAACCCACTATAGAAGTTTTACCATATCGTCGTGGAGCTTTACCCTTTCTCTTGGTTCTGCCTTTGACGATACCACTCTGACGTGAAACTGTAACTAGTGATGATGTAGTGACTAGATCACCCTGAACATCTATAATAAGTTGACTTATTGGCTCTGATGTGGATTCAAAACCCAACCTGAACTTCACCTGAGAACCTGACTTCTTCTGAGTCTTCTCCAAAAAACCTTTAGAAGGTGAATTCGCAAACTTTGCAGCTTTATTACCCCTCACTGTAGAACCCTATAACACATACAAATTTGTAGAGCTTCTGTGTCCCTTTAACTTGAAGAGAGCACCCTTACTGATCATGATACCTCCACCTACAGCGCTATACTTGTATCCTTTCGAATCCATAGTACTCAACGAGATCAGATTCTTCTTTAAATCGGGAACATGTCGTACATTATCCAATGTCCTCACAACTCCATCAAACATTCTTATTCTGACGGTACCAATACTAGCTATCTTGAAAGGTGTGTTATTACCCATTAACACAGTACCTCCTGAAACTGTCTCATATGTCGAAAATCATTCCCGATTGTAACACATGTGAAACAAAGACGCTAAATCTAGAATCCACTCCTTGTTTGGCTTTGAGTTTCCCTCTAACACAATTAGAAGATCTCCATCACTATAGTCTTATTCTTCTGCGATAACAACTTCACCTGACGTCATCAATTGTTTTCCCTTATCAGCAACTCTCTTCATTTCATTATGCAATTTACGGCACTCAGCTTTGATGTGCCCCCTCTTCTGACAGAAGTGACAGGTTCTATCAAGGTTTCTTGACTTTGATCTTCCCTTTAAATTTTGAACATTATCACTGTCTTTGTTGTTTGACTCTCTTGTTCTACCCTAAACAACGAATCACTCACCTCCAGACTCGGATCACACAACAATTTGCTTTATCTTTTCCTTTGATAACAAAGAACCATAAACCTCTTCTAGAGTTAGACTTTCTCTACTCTATAAAATTGTATCTCTGAAAGCACTATATGAAGCAGGTAATGAGCATAGTAGAATCAACCCAAAATCTTCATAATCATATTTGCATTCCATAGTCTCCAAATTTGAAACTGACTCTTTAAATGCAGCCAAGTGATCTGTAATAGAATCTCCTTCAATTAACTGATGAGAATAAAGTCTTTGCATCAAATGCAACTTGCGAGTTAGGGTTTCTTCATACACAACTGCTCTAATCTAAACCATAACTCAGTGGCAGATTTCTCGTTCAAAACATCTTGTAAAATCTGATTTGGCAAATGTAGATGTATCAAAGATAGGGCTTTTCGATCCTTTCAAAGTTTCTCCTCTTCACTCCATAACGTGGGCATTTTATCGAGCCCTAATAACACATTGTCTAAATCCATCTGTGTGAGCATATCTCGCATTTTCACCTGCCATAACTGAAATCTCGTATTCTGATCCAACATCAGAATATCGAATTTCACCGAACTCATCTACCAAAAAATTTCAGAAATTTCCCAAAAAATATCTAAACTCAAAATATCCACCTCTAAAAAAACTTTGATCCCAAAATAATATTGATATCCCTAATAAAATAATATCGATATCCCTACCAAAATATTTAAAGAACCAATAATCAAAACACAATATCCACCCTGTAAAAAAGAGAACTTTAATCCCAATCAATTCTCGCAACCTACAATACAATCAATTCTCAAAACTTTAATCTTATCACACAAGACAGATATGCAATAGAAAACAGACTCAAAAAATTGGCCACTGAATCTTCGATCTTGGATTGAGTCTGAGTCGGCGACTATTGATTGGCAGAGACGGTCGATGGTTTGGTACTGATGCATCGCGGGATTGCTGGAGAATGGCGACAAGATAGTTTGACGGTGGCTTCTTAGCAGAGGTCGTCAACAGCTGGACGAACTTCTCCTTGACGGGTGAGCAGGAGACGATAGTGACGCGACAGAGAACAACACAAAGGAGGAGGACTGCTATTCCTCCGATGATAGACTCCGTCGGCGGTGTCTCATCTCCTCGATGACGACAGCCCACGGCGATTGCGAAATCAATTCTTCGCTTCTATTCTTCGCAGGCAACTCTATTGTTGAAGATGAAGAACACTGTAGGCAGCTTGAGGAAGAATGCAGGCAGGAGGAAGCAATCGAGCAGCAAATGAATTTTCTTTTTTTTTTTTTATTCTTTTTCCAATTACAATTTTTCACCAAAATTGTAAACCCTAAAATCGTTCAATCCAAGTACTAAAACTCTAACTTCGCTCTAATATCAATTGTTGAAATTTTGATATAGTGAATCTCACCTAGGCTCTTATATCAATTGTTGAGAACCGAATGCGAAACGGAAAAAGAAAATTGCGGAAGGTAGGACACCAAGATTTACGTGGAAAACCTTAACGGGGAAAAACCATGGCATAGGAGAAATCACTAATTAGAAATCAAGGTACAATGAGTTTCGCGACTCAAGTATTAATATATAGAGAAAATAAATAACTCTAATATTGGATATGGGTCCAACCCAGCCCAATTAGAATTCAGATCACACCAAACTCTAACAGCAATAATAAATTTTAATAGTCTTTTAGGTGGTTACAAAAATCTCAACAACTTTTTAGAGGTTACATGTCTTTTATTTTATTTGGTTAAAATAGTCTTTACAATTGTAGGAGATTACAAAAGTCTCTACAGCTCTAGGAGATAATAAGTCTTTTATTACTCTAGATGGTTTTAAAAAAATTTACTATTAAGAGGTTAAAAGAGTGTACTAGGTAATAAGTCATTAAGAGAATCTATAATTATTTGAAACTCTTATTTATACTTAGCTATTGGAGATAAGAATAAAATGAAATACATAAGACATAAATAAAAGAATATGAATGGCGTAGACTATATTAACTTATTTATTTAAAAACATATTTGGCGGGTTTAATCTGATTATGAGGCTCGTAATATTTGTTCAAAGTAAGTGTAAGTAGTTAAAGGTGCCAAAAATGTGGTCCAAAAGTGAGGCCCATTTAGGCTCGGAAGAAGAGGCATGGAGTGTGTCAGACAAAACTTGGTTGGATATGAATGGAAGCTTGGTGGAAGAGAACCACATCTGAAGATGAGTTTGAAGTTTAAAGTGAAGAAGATTGGTCAAATAAAGACAGCTAGTAGGAAGAAAGGGGGGATGAATTGAAAGAGTGATAAGTTTAAACAAGAAAAGAAAAGGACAAACCCCACATTGGAAGTGGAGGTTTCAGCTGGTGTAGTTCATAGCTTGGGATAGTTTCCTGCCCCACTTCCTCCAAACCCATATTTAAATCTTCGGGATATTGATGGAGGAAAAATCTTATGGAGTCACAAAATAGAATTTATATATTGTAAATATAATAAGTTAATATTAATAAACTTTATTCATCTAATAAAATATGAGGCTGAAATGTAAAGATAAAAGTCTCTGAAGAAACAAGTTATGGCTAGAATCAAACTTGACAAAAAGTTTTATGATGTGTTTGATTTAACTGATCGATTATGACATACAGTCTTGTCCCAAAAGATTAAATTATAGGGTAAATGACAAATCAACCAACATGGTTTGTGATCAATGACAAGTCAACCACTAAGATATTTTTTTAACAAATTAACCACTGACGTATGAAAAAATAATAAAGAAAACATCGCAATTACGTTTTTCGTTCTCCGTTAACAAGTTAAAAACGCGGTGTGTGGTCAAGACACCGCATTTTTATGCCGTGTCCATGCAAACATGCGTCCAGGCAAAAAGGCCTGGACACCGCAGCGTCTCTGGAGCTCTCTATTTATCATGCATGGCGTTCTCGATTAATTGTGTTTCATGGTTACTTCGAATTCGTTATGTATATGTTTTACGAATGCAATGTTTTTATTAGTTTTTTAACCTCTGCACCTTCAAACTAGCATAAATTTTGCTACGGATGTCGAAATTGAGCGCAGAAGGTATCAAATCCAAGCTCTCTCAGAGCTTTATAATTGTCATAGGACAAATCCTATGAACGCCTTTCTCAGCCCCAAAATCAATCGTTTAAGCCCTCAAATTTGCGATCAAACATTTTTCCAAGCTAAGCAAATGTTTGATCGCAAATTTGAGAGGTTAAACGATTGATTTTGGGGCTGAGAAAGGCGGTCATTGGGCTTATCCTATGACAATTATAGAGCTCTGAGAGAGCTTCGATTTGATACCTTCTGCGCCCAATTCTGACATCCGTAGCAAAAGTTATGCTAGTTTGAAGGTGCAGAGGTTAAAAAACCAATAAAAACATTGTATTCGTAAAACATATATATAAAGAATTCGAAGTAACCATGAAACATAATTGATCGAGAACGCCATGCATGACAAATAGAGAGCTCCAGACACACCGTGGTGTCCAGGCCTTTTTGGCTGATGCGTGTTTGCCTGGATACAGCGTAAAAACGCGGTGACACCACGTTTTACATGGTGTCTTGACCACACACCGCGTTTTTAACTTGTTAACGGAGAACGAAAAATGTAACTGCGATATTTGCTTTGTTATTTTCTCATACATCAGTAGTTAATTTGTTAAAAAAAATATCCTAGTAGTTGACTTATTATTGATCAGAAGTGAGAATGGTTGATTTGTCATTTACCCTAAATTATATTTTCTAAAGCAGTGAAATAAAAGACTGAAATTTGATGGATTTTCTCTGAGGTGCAATTCATACAATATGATGTCATATTCGAGCAAGCTCTAGAATGTTGTGGAGACTCAACAAGGGATACTAGAAATAAAACTACATGATATTTAGAAGAATTTATTTCAAAAAATAATTAAAATAAAATTACAAATATTCTATAACATTAATTGAAATAACCAGAAGGTTCTGAATTGGCTTTGTCAGGTGACAGTACTGGGTTCCCATTTTCTTTTTTTTTATTTCATCCACGCGTTCGGTTAGTACATCAGAATCCACATCAATCACATATCATTACCCAGATATTCCTATGTCAAATTGACGTGCAAACACCATAATTACATTGTTTTTGTTAAAAAACGATATTCTTATTTTGTGGCAGAATATCATCGGAACGGCACACCATTATCTTTATACTGTTCATTAAAAAGAGTTACAGAAAGATAATATTTCATCTAGAATGACAATGACCTGTTTGCAAAATAATTATTGTCGGGCTGTAAAATGATCGTTTTTTTATAATAAAAAATTTATTTTTCTTTATAAAAAATGAAATATTGGTGTTAATCACTAAGACAAAAAATCAAAAAAAAAAAAAACTGGTGAAAAAAATTAAACGGTGATATCGAAAAGAGATAATTGTTTTCAATTATTAGAAAATATTCAGAAAATTAAAAATATAAAAATTATTTTCAACTATAGACTAAACTATATCAAAACTTTTTGACATTATTTTTTTATTAATATTATTTTAATTATTATAATTTTAACATAAAAATTAAAATTTATAAAAAATAAATATCAAATAAATGGTGTTTTTATGGTAATATTTTTGAATATGTAATGATAATATTTACGGGTCCATTTTTCATAATCTAATGTTTATATTGTCAACAAAAATTATTTAATTTGTCATAACTTGTCATTTGTCACCAAGTTTGATATTTGTTTTCCCCTTTTAAAATTTACATGTCACAGTTTTACAGCTACAGCTCTTCCACTTTCAAACATCATTTCTTGTTTATCTGACATTTTAAAATTGGAGTCCAGCTATATCCATATTTTTCTTCAAATAACTTATTTATTAAACATGAACTCATCCCCATGTGTTCGCTAAAATAAAATATTATAAAAAAATAAAACTTCTATAACCCACTTCAAGATTCTTATAGTCATTTTGTATTTTAAAAGTTAAAGAAAATGATAAATCAATCATCGTGTTTTATATTTAATGGTAAGTTCACTACTAAATTATTTTCGTTTATAAATTAATAATCAAACTATGAAAAAATGTCCCTGTAATTATTGTTGTGACATTTGCCATTAAACACATTGACTTCGGTCCGCGATAGATCGTCCCGCAGATCGTCTATTTTTCTGCTACAGATCGTTATTTTTGAAAATAACATTATCATATTTATTGGCCGTCACAGATCATGATAAGATCCGCCACAGATTAAATACGATCTGCGGCAAATTGATGCTGATCCGCCATAGATTGACTAAAATTAGCAGTGGATTGATAATGATCCGTCGCGGATAATTGTGCGTCGTTCTATGCCCTACTATATAAAACTCAACTGACCGATGTGGCGAGTTCATCGGGACTTACGATATCCATGGTGAACATTCGTACTCTCAAACTCAAACTTTCGTTCCACACTATTTAATCGATACTAATGGATTCCCACGCAACAAAGAAAATGCCGCTCAAGTGAAAGGGTGGGTTGTCTCAGGCAGAGGCTCGGTCACGGCCAGAAATGATGAACTTGGGTCGTTAATGAAGTCGGATTGCAACTGATTTCATCGGTAAGTTACACAGCAATGTACCCTCTGCGGTGCAACGTGGAGCACCCGCGGTGCAAGTTGAAGCAAATGCGGTTCTCGTTGAAGGACCTGCGGTTGCCCCTATTATAGAAGTGGAGGTTGAAGCACAACCTCAATCTCAACCTCAACCTCTACCTCATCCTCAACAACAATCGGCAGCAGGTGCATTGATATGTTTCCAATCCGTTACAGGCGGGGTTCCACTACCCACTCTTCGAGTCATTGGCTGAATATAAAATTGAAAAACTGTTTGAGGGAGCTAGCTTAGCCGGTTTGTGCCGATTGGGTGGAAGTTACTGTGAGCGGATTGTCAAAATGTTTTATGCAAATTTGGAAAAATCCTCCCAACCACAAAAGGTCTGGACTTATATGTTTGAACGGGAGTTAAGGCTGACTCCCAACGATATTAACATGCTGCTTGGATGTTTGATTGAGGGACCAAGTAATCACTACTACCACATGTCTCGAGAGCCACCTTTCATCAGAAGAGGAGAAGGGCTAACAATGCTTAGATTGTTGCATCGTGATCCCGAGATCGCAAGCATACAAGAAGCCAAAGTCGAATGACTTGAATGTCATAGCCTGAGTGATCCACATCATCATGACGCACACCATTTTGCCTCAAGACGAACATCGACACCATGTTAGCTGCATGGATCTTTATTTGCTGCAGAAGGTGTTCACCAGAAAGAAAGTGGACACCAGGGTATGTGATTTTGAGTCACATGTACGAGGTGCTCAACAACCCGGCGAAAAGACTGCCATTCAATTGACTTATTCAGAGGATTGTTGAGCATTACAGGGTACTGATCCCAGAGGAGGAGCCGAGAATCGAAGAGAATGCCACATACGTCCACAACAAATTGAAGGTGGACCGAATGGAGCTCAACAAAGTTGAAAGGCTATGGGTATGCAACATTATGTCCAATCCCGCCCCAAAGAAGCGAGCTACAGTGTCTCATCCGCCATCCCCCCTTAGTTGTACGACCTCCACCCCCCTTAGTGGCTCAACCTCTAGCCCCCTCAAAGGAACAACCTCCAACATTGCCTTTGCAGCACATGGAGGATGATGCTCCATAGTTGATGACTCCCCCCCTCCTCAGTCATCTCATTTTATATCGTTGCTTGAGGAGATTTCCAGCTGGATGCACAGGATGGAGGAGCTCCATGAAATGGCGCTGAACAAACTATAAATGATAAAGGAGCACTTTCAAATGGGGCTGCTCCAAATTAAAAAAAAAAAAGGAGGAACATTGTCAAATGGGGCTGATCCAAATGCAAAAAAATGGAGGAGCGAGCAGAGGAGCGACATCATGAGATGTTGGCAGCATTTCAAAGAATGGAGCAATGAGTAGCCCCTCCAGCAACCTCGCCATCGTCCTCTTCAGCAACGGAAACCACAGACCACTTGTAAGTCATTTACTTTTTACGTAAAGTCCATTATTTACTTTATTTGTATGCAACATAATAATGTGTATGAAATTTGCAACACCATTTCCCTCATAGGTGAACCTGCTCCTCCTGCCGTGCTTTCCAAGGTGGAGGAGAAAGATATGTCAAGTGGATCGCAGACTCCGCAACTGAAAACTGTGTGTGTGGTATGTCTTCGATTTGGTTATCTACGTATGTCTACACTTATTCATGACTTATTAGTTTGACGGTCTCTTGTCAATGTTTTTTTGCAGCCAGGTGAGCTGATGGATATTTTCAAGAGGTGTGTTATTGGAAATACTAGGAAGAACGTGGAGACGTGTGAAATTCTTGCAGAAAGCTGGTCCAAGATGAGTACACCATCACTGAGATCATCTTCCCACAGTACAAAGGAACGACAAACACGGTGATAATTATGTTATGTTACATTAAGTATTTCAGAAGGTGTTATATTAGTACTCATCTGTGCATTGTGTTCTTTGTATGCAGTGCTATGCGGAGAATAAAGCAGAATACTTCCAAGTTCAAATGGAAAAATCGCTCCTTACACTAGGGTGGATTCATGTAAGTAAACTTGTCGCTTTTTTGGTTTGTCATTCATGTTTCAACAGGTCTAATGCGTGCTTCCTTTGCATTTCAGTCACACCCAAAGCAACCGTGTTTTCTGTCGTCCGTAGACCTACACAGTCACTTCCCTCACCAAGCATTGCTGTCCGAAGCAATTGCAATCATCATAGCGCCAATGGACAAAGAGTGGTATACCTTTTCCCTTATGTAGATTTATATTGCTTCATGCTTAAGTGCTGAGTTTTCCCTTTGTATTTCAGCCCGCATGGCATCTTACGGTGTACGAGTGAGCGTTTGGAGGTGACCCGACATTGCAAGAAGAAGGAAGACTTCCACCATCACGATGATGTACCCGCGAAGGGTCTGTTGTTCTCCAAAGCCTCCCACAGAATCGTGGACCTGCAGTTGTATTTTGAGATCACGGATTTGCGAAAGAAATCTAGCAAGAAGGCGACTTAGGTTAGTTGGGATGTGTAGGGATACAAATAGAGATACACATTTTGTTGTACATAATAAAAAATTATGTTCATGGTTATGTTTTGTTTTGTTTACTTTCATATATCTGTTTAAAAAATATATGGCTTGGATAATATATGTTTTTTGATAATGTCACAGGGGGGATAGACACTTTGATTATATATGGCTTGGATAATATATGTTTTTTGAAATTTCATCATTATGTTGGTTTTGACAGATCGTTAATAGACACTTTGATTGTGTGTTGTCTTCTCTAATGAAGGTATGTTGAGGTCCACACTTATGTTTGTTGGCCGTGGCTATCATACTCCTGCATAACACATTGCAAATAAAATTACCATAGTTTGAAATGTAAAACATGAAAACATTAATGCAATAATGTGTTCACCTGCATCTCGGGAACTATGTCGGGAACTGTTGTGGGGACTGTCTCTGGAATGTCTCGAGGTGACTCTAAAACCCGTAAATGGGCCCTTTGACCTTCCTCTGCCGCCTTTATCGCCTCTGCCTCTAGACCTGCGACCGCCACATGCACTTGACTCTGGGCCTCCACCTTCGCACGTGCAGGAATTGGGCCCCACACCCCCACACCAGCCACACGTCATATTTAGATGTCTCTTGGGCAACACTATCCTGCTTGGAGCTTTGTCCACATCTCGTATTCTTCATTTTCTTGCCCTTCTGGGACGTCTCTTAAATGGGGTGGCGTAATTGGATCAAGATGCATTACTAGAGGCCACATTATTTGACTGCTGATACGGCGAAAAAAGTTGGAGTCCATCGCAATGTATATTTCCTAATGGTAGAACTCATGCACAAAGTGCTCAGGAGATCACCTCATGAATTGCATACACGGGAGTACATGGACACTCGGTACGCCAGTCAACTTCCACCGGTAATAGTTACATGTACGCCTGTCCAAATCAACACTATACTGTTTGCTACCATTGCTGACCTCAAACTGAGCAGTGCTTGAAAATTGGGGACTCCAATTGCGGCTTGGAAGTTGTAGTCTAGCAAGCTGATTCTTAACCTTCGGACACAAAAGGTCTGTCGAGCACGTCATCTTTTAGTTTTTTTAACGATCCTTCCCAGATACCCTTTCGAATGATCTCGAACATACTGAGAATCGGTTTGTCCTGGGCTGGTAGGATGCAGGCATTGAATGACTCACTTAGGTTGTTGAGGCTTATGTTGCACTTTGGGATGGAGCAGAAGGCATATTTGGACCAACATCTCGCATCTATTTCTCATAAATAGTTGTGGGCTGCCGGGTCAAGCAAAAATAGCTTTGTCATCTCTCTCTCAAAGTGCCTCTATGTTGTGGCTCTAGAAGCGGCCCACATTGCATCCTTGAACAATCTGCTTTTAAATTATTTTTTAAAATTGGTATAAGGTGTCGAATACAAAACCGATGGTCTGTTTGTCCTGCCACCTCTCTAACAGCTGGAACTAGACCTTACAAAGATTCTAAGTATGAGTCAAACATTGGTACACAACGCATATCATAAACACAGAAGGCAAAAGCAATCAACTGCACCTTTTGTTGGTTAGAAATGATTGTCCTCCCATTGTTGGACGAGTTGCTGGACGAGGTGTTTAGATCATCGAGCAACAATTCTAGAAACCAGCTCCAAGAATCCCTATATTCTGTTTCAACCACTACTACAGCAATCAGATACATTCCATTATTTCTATCGATGGTGACAGTAGTGATCAGCTAGTCCGGAGTCGCTCCCTTCAAGTGGCAATCATCCAAACAAATAACCGGTCTACCACAGTTCAACAAGCTTATCTTACATGCAGCCAAACACATGTACATTATTTTAAATACACTCATCTCTAGGTGAACACGGAGCGAGCTTCCAAGATTAGACCTCCGATTCTCCTCTGCATAGGACCATATGAGCTTGTATTGCTCATTTCCATTCCCTTCATTAATTTTTTTTACTGCATTTTTTTCCCTTCTACCAAGGCTGGGTGTGATGTTGTCGTTAAAGTCCTTCCTGACTATCTCAATTACGGAAGAAATGTCCCAGTTGGCCTGACTTTTAAATCTATCCAAGTAATACAATGTCACCCATTAGGCAAAGGCATTGTAGCTTTCTATCTTTCTCGAGCAAATATGATCGTTGTTGTAGCACTTTATTTGAAACGTCATTTCACCTTGCATTTTTTAGGTTAGTATCCGCAACGTGCATCCTTCCTGGTAGGCAGCCCTCAATCGATGAACGTCACTGTGAGTGAATTTTATCCCATACCCATTCTTCAACGCATGATCGACAATTTCTTCTCTAATTTTATTTAGTGATCTCTCCTTCTTGCTCAGACCCATACCAACGAACGTGCATTCTACTTCTGGTGGGCGTCTAGGTCTACCCTCGGCCATGTCCATGTCTTTGTCATTACTGGATTCGCATAATGAACGGAGCTCCTCTTCGTCCTCCTCGTCTATAGTAGTTGAGACAAAATGCATCACTATAGTAACTTCATTTCCAATTGCACATACCGCATTTGGTACGTGTGTCGACGTGGGCCCCACTTCAACTTGGTAGTTAATAACAGATTCCTTAACACTACAAGACGCCATTTGATGTTCAAAAAATTTTTCAACTTTGCCAAAATGGGTACAATTCAGGTCTCAGAAATCTCTATGGTTCGCTAATTGCAGACAAAATCATTGAGAAAATCGCGATGACTGTAATCTGAATTTATACAAGGCAAATGACGCACGACAATCCACAGTGGATCAACATCAATCTGCTACGGATTGTAATTAATCCGCGGCGGATCTTATCATAATCTGCGGCGGCCTATGAATATGATAATGTTATTTTTAAAAATAACAATCTGCGGCAGAACAATAGACGATCCGCCGAGGACCGAAGTCAATGCGTTTAATGCCAAATTTGACAGCGATGTTTTCTGGGACGTTTTTAGTGGTTAATTTGTTAACAAAAATAGTTTAGTGGTTGATTTGTTATTGATCAAAAATTACAATAATTGACTTGTTATTTTCCTTTAAAAGTTTTTGTTCATTTTATGAGGCATGCAATTGTTATGCAAATTTTAATCACTTTGGAAAAAATTCGTGAAAATTGCAATATAATTATTAATGTTAGGTAGAGGAATGTATCAATTAATTGTTAAGGTGCCTGGTAGCCTATGCTTCACGTGCCAATTGTGTTGTACCTAAATATTTGTTAACTAATTCCATTATTGATTTGTACTCCTACTTGAATATACACCTTAAGATGAGTCTCCAATATTTGGGGGACTCGTTGAAATCAAACTCCGCCATTGCTTTCAAATATGTTCATGTTTCTTCTGGTCCTTTGTTCATTTTAGGCCACCTTACTAAAAACGTTAATGAAGGTAGTACTAAGCTTAGTTTTATAAAATAATATTTTTTGGTTAATGAACATTGAATTTTAGTGTTAGTCTCTATTTTACTTATTTTTATAGTTATCTTGCATATTAAAAATTTTGGATAACTTGAAAATTTAAAAGAAAGATCATGAGGACATAAGCTTCAATTAAGCTCTACAAAGCTTGTCACTATCCGAGGTTAGGCCAATTTAGGGATGTAAGGTTGCCCAACTTCCAAGAAAGAGTCGCACGACCTAATTTGCACTTAAAATTTTCGATTTATATCTTAGCGTTCATTACAGTGTTCAATGTTTCTCTCAAACCTAGGTTTGACTTAAAAACCTCCCAAAGCTCAAACGGTGCAAGTATCAATATATTTGTAATAACCAATAACATCTATGAATCCTAAATGAGGTACAATTCATTTTGAGAATGCACGGCATTTCCTGAAGACAAGGTGACATTGCCCTCAACTATGAGACCATGTTCCCTTGGACCTCGTGGTGACGCCTTGGGTGATAGTGCCACCTGGTCTCCACTATTTTTAGTCTTTACTTCACTAGTCTAAATTTTGTTAATAATATCTTGGACCATGTTTCGCCTAAGATATGACATTTTTTCTAGATTTGCTTAATATAATTGCAATATGCATAATCTCCATACAATGCCTCACACAAGAAAGACATGACATTAATACTTGGTCTAATAGCCATCCTTATAAATAAACTCCATCATCTACTGATGGTTTATTCAACTGCAATCAAAATGGAAGAAATGTGCACACGTCATATGCTTCATATTTTAAAATTTTCATTCAGATTGCCAATAGATTTGAGAATGGCGTGCCATATTGAAACTCAACTCTATACCTAAAGCTTTCTGTAGTACCAATTAAAATTTTAAAGTAAATCTCAAATATCTTTCAAAAACTATACTTGATGGAACGCATGTAACTTGACGTTGTTCTCCAAACAGAAACAACTCAACTTTGGTTATGAATAGTCCATCCTTATCAAAATGAAAATGCGAAAACAACAAAAATCTTGCTATCCATTGATGTTCTACCTTTATTTCTTGACCCATCAGGCACCTAGCCATATAATCTTTCACTTCACTCTTCATCTCACTCCACTAATATTATCCCTTCAACTCATGGTATATCTCGAAGACTCCTTGATGAATCACAAACTTTAATTTGTTGGTCTTGTTAAGGATCACATATCTCAACTATGGGTCACTTGAAACAACAACTCTTCCTTCGAAGAATAGGAATCCATCTACACTTCTTTCTCATCATTCAACATGTAAATCATTCTGCAAACTAACAGAACCTAACTTATAATTTATTGCAATGTGATTACATTTACTTTGTTGTTGAAGGAGAGTTAAAGATAATATCAAGTTGTAGATGCATGACATCTAGTTATTCTCATAATATTTCAAATCATAGATACCAATCATCATATATCTACTCCACCGTTCCATAACTATAAGGGCTAAGGATCATATGTAATATCCAAGAAATTTCTATTTATTCCATGTAATGAATTGTGGGTGTAATATATTTTGTTAATAGTAATGTGTTTGGAAATAGTGGTATATGAATTGAATATGTTGAAATTCTGTTATAACACGTAAATTTGGAGATATTATCTTATTGCTTAAGAAAGAGTAGAGATTTAAATGGCTAAGGGACATTTGAAGGGACAAGTGGTTGACCAGTTCACTGGTAATATATAGGGTAGAAAATAGGATGCTCTCGGGTAGATTTGTGGCCAACCAATATAGGAGTGGTCGACTAAAATTCCAGCAGGTTAAAGAATTAAGACTCTTGGGGTATTTTGCGGTCGATTGAGAAAGGAAAGGTGGTCTACCATTTTAATGAAAAAATTTCAACAGTTTAATCTCGGGCTATTTTGCGGTCAATCAACCGAGGAAAAGTCGCCGACCAGTTTTATGGAGAAAACACAACAGTTTGGCCACATGAAGATTTGCAGTTTATCGATCGCTTAGAAGTGGTTGACTGATATATGAAAGGTCACCTGAACTTTAGAGAGATGTTATATTTTGATTGGAGGCTTTTCAGGTGGACAACTCTAGTGCATGTCCAGCATGGCTACACCTCCAGCTTGGTGCTGTAAAAGGGGGAAATCTTGGGAAATATAAATGTTTGTAGACTTAAAATCTTCAAAGGAAGGAATTCTATCAAAAAGCTCTCCAACATTCTCTTTCTCTTCTTCTCTCAGTTCTTCAAGGTATGACAAGTTATTTTATGGTTTTATTAAGAGTTCTGTAAGATTATGGAGGTTGTGTTAGAAAGAAGTGGAAATAGATGAAAAGGATGAAATCTGGTGACTTTGATATCTAATGTTTGTTGTTTATCTTTTCGAAAGTTGTGAGTTAAACCAATTGGATAGGTTATTAAGGATATCTTAAGGAGGAAGTGCGTTTTGGAATTAATGTATTTGGTTAAGAATTGTGAAAGTTATGAAATGTCCAAAATTAGGTGAAAACCCTAGAATGCATGTGTAAAGGAGTGTATTTCTATCATGTGTTATTGATGGATGTTTATTGGTTTTGAAGGTATTGTGAAGAAATACTCTTAAGTGCTAAACTACATAAAGGACCTAAGGTAAGAGATATGCATGTCTTTGACTATTGTGGTCTACATCACTAGATACTAGGTTGTGTTGTTTTGTAATGTTGCTTAATGTGTTTTTGTGATAGATTAATGGCTTTGTAATGTTATTTGTATACTGTTATGATAGATTATTAGAATTTTGGTTTGATGGTTGAAAGAAATTCATGCACGTCAGGCATCATGGCTTAGGAATGATATGAAACTATTAGCCAGCATATACATTGTTAATGAAATTGAAATGGACTGAATAAACGTAAATAGGCATTGGGGGTTGAGGAGATCAACAATGTTTCTGCTTGGGAGAACTACAAAATGATATATCTCATCCTTGGTCGGGATTGAGTGACAGTTCTACCTAATATGGACCATAGGATGTATATTTTCTCTTGCACTAATAATCTCCAACACTTGGACTATTACGTGGTTATAAGTAATGGAATGAAAGGAAATGCTATTTTCTTTTACTGCATAGCATGAACATTACATTGTCATATTCATTCTATCTCTTACTGAGCGTTAAGTCTTGTGATATTGGTGAGAAATTTGATCCAGCTGAAGTGAACATTGAGTTATAGCAAAGACTGTAGCATGAGGAGCATAGCTACATCGAGCGCTTATGTTACCCATCACTTTTTAACCGATGGGTTGTGTCTCACTAAACTATAAAAATTATGTAATGTATAAATTGTGTTAAGAATCTTTAAAGAGTTTTAATCTTCAAAATATATCTTTTGAAGTATGATAATAAAATGTAATTTGTTTCCGCTATTTTCTTTGGCTTTCCCTCATACATTTGTTTTTAAAAAATAATATATGACATAGATTCAAGCAGTAATAATATGTTATGAAAAATAACAAGGAAAAACGGGTCGCTACATCCTAACAATTTTCTCATTTTTCAAGGGCTCTTATTGCATCACTACCTTGATCTTTCCAAGTTTTATCGAACCTCATACATGAGAAATAACATTGCCCAAGAACTTGACTTTTGTCATCCAAAAGTTCGCTTTTTGCATAAAATTGGTGCTCATGAAGTGTCTGTAAAACAAAGTGTTACTTAAAATATACAAGGATATCATTAATAAATACCACTACAAACTGGTCTAATTGGGTTTCGAAAATCATATTTATTAGATCCATGAAGGCAGTTAGGACATTTTGTTAACCCAAATGATAAGATCAAAAATTCAAAATACTTATAAGAAGTTTGAAAAGTTATCTTCAAGATAAAGAAGTTCATACAACTGCATTCTCAACTCCACTAACTCAGTTGTCACCATGCTCTATGGTGTGATAGAAATTAGGCAGTGCCTAAAATCAATTTGATGTGAAACTCTATCTCCTAATTTGGAGAAAAACTTGTCAAATCCTTTAGAAACATGTCAGGGTTCTCTCTTAGCAGGATTATCACAAGTTGATTTACAACTTATGGTCATTTACCATCACAAACACAGAGCATAAACAGTGACACCTTGCTATCTATGCGTAGGGGCATCCTCATTGTAATGCTCGGATAATCCTTCATGTATTATGTAAAAGAATTTATTCAATATTTTATGAATGAAGATATATTTCGAAATCATTAATTTAGGCCTGGATGTAGTGTAATTAAAGGAAGAAATATTTTGGGAGATTATAAGTCAAAAAATAGTCACGGATTGTACATTAACGGGTTTTCGATCGACTAGCGGTTGTGGCTGGGTTAAATGCTTTGATCAAAAATGCATTCTAGTAACTCCTTACGTTTTGGGTCGAGTCGAGGTCAAGACTCCAGATAAGTATCTCAATCGAAACGTGTTCTAGTTCCCACTTTGGGTTTTCGGTAAATATGCGGTCGACAGGTAGTAGAGAAGGATTTGAATGTATAGAATTATTTGGTCATTTTTGTCGACATGCGGTCGAGGCTCAAATGCACTTCCTCGACCGAAAACACAATTTTGGAGGAAATTTTGGGAATTCAGACGGCATGTGGTCGAGGCTCGGACACCTTCCCTCGATCGAAAAACCATTTTAAAGCGAGAAACCCATTTTATATTAGTTATTTTCTTCCTCTCCTCCTTCTAGTTTCTCTCTCCCACCCAGCGAAAATGTCTATTCTTCTTCCCTGAGGAGATTGGAAGCTTTCCACGAGGCATCCTCACAATGGACCACCCTCCATTGGTATGGGTGATTTTCTCTTCAGCCCTGGTGTTCACGTGGGTTATCCTGCCTATCAGTCAATGGAGTCCCAGGTGAGTATGCTGAATTCTATCCATTCTGCTACTGTCTGTGCTGCGACTGAGTGAAGTGGAAGGTGAGAACTTCCTTCTATTCTGTGTGGGTCAACTTCTCTGTGAGCTGAGTGGGGGAATTGGGGAGGTGAACTTTGTCTGGATAATTCCTCTGTGTATAGCTGCACTGGTGATAATCCTATGACTATGAAGAATTTGCTGGAGTGACATTCTGCTAAGAAAGCATTGGGGGATTGAACGATTGGAAATTTCACTCTTGGTTGCTGTACATCAAGAGGTAAGAATTGGGATGTATGTTGGCTAGTGGAGGCCCTACATCGCGGGTGGTTTGTTGTTTGGCATTAAGTATCTCCTTGGTTCGTTAATCATGAATGTTGAATTGCCTAGTTGATTGAGTCTGTAAATCTTTTTAGTGTTGATGGAAATCCTTACTAATATATTGATGAGGGGAATTAGAAATGACTCTTGCTCGTAGGGATTCTATGGCGATTCATTGCCCTGTTAAAGATCAAAATGATGTTTGGACTTGATGTTATGAATTGCTAAAAGTGAATCTTATTTGGGATTGTTATTTCTCTGCTCTATAAGAGACTTGATAAAAATGAGCTAAACCTGTGAGTGGTTAGATAAAGTATAACACAACTTCTGTTGTTCTTGATCTTCCGTGAAAATATAGATTTCTTTCCTTATTACTAATCGTAGGGAATTATGTAGTAATTGTTTCTATTCTCTATTATATATGCATGTGTTACCCCCCGTTGAGATTTGCATGATTTACTTGGTAGTAAAACTATAAAAGATTCTTTGTCATTATGTGAATAAGTTAGCCTCTGTCTAGTAATTGGGTCTTATAGTTCTCCTGTGAAATTGTTGGTAATATTGTACTTCTTTTGTTATACGTTGTGAATTGTATGTGACATTCATTCATTATACCTAGGGCTTATGAAATTGTCAACATATTGCATGACATACTTAATATATGTAAATAGGCGTGTGGGGGTTCGGGAGAAGGGGTGACGGTCCATCGGTGGGGACACTATAGGATGTATCGCCCCATAAGAGTGACAGTTAACCATGTGGACCATAGGATGTATCCTCTTCTCTTGTACTTAAATCCTCAATGTCTTCCACAAAAGAGTGCGGTGATGGTGATGATGGTGATGTCATAGGATGTATCTCCTCGTCGGAGTGACGGATAGCCGCATGACCATAGAACGTATCCAACTCTCAGTTTAACAGAAAAGATAAGGTTCTTTTCTATAGTGCATTGTATGACCATGCATGAGCATTTACATTGCATTCCATTCTAACTCTTGTGGAGCATTAGACTCATTGTTTTTCCCATGATGTAGGTGATGATTCTTGTGACGTACTAGTAGAGGAGGAGATATTTCAGGATGATCTCTTGGATTATCAGTCGAATTGACCTGATGGTTGTGGCTCATAGGATGTTGGGTATTTTGGATAATTATTATCTTATTTTGAAGTTAGTAATCGATATGTAATTCTGAACTTTTGCTGGAAAACCTAAACTACGCTTTGAAATCTCATTATCTATTCCGCTCAAATAACTCTGATGTGTTTTCAATTAAAATTAATTAATCTGATTCACGCATTTTGAATAAATTAAGGAAAAATTTTTAGATCACGATTTTTAAAATAAAGAAAAATAGTTTTAAATAAACGAGGAGTTACAGTTGGTATCAGAGCACAACCAGGTCAAACTCGGTTCTGCTGACTGCTGATAACACAAGGTTCGTCATGGAATGCTCCTCCTATTCTAAGTTTAGCTCTAATTTAAAAGTTAATTATGTTCCCTTAACTTATTCGCTAATTTGAAATGTAGAAAACTTTAAAAATGGCAAGAAAAGCAAGAAACAATATACCAGTTCCTAATGAGAGAGATGAGGCTTAAGCCGTATTACAGATGTAGTTGAACGCCAATCCCAATTTATGGAGTAGTAATCCCAGTTTATGGAAAGATTCATGGAACGCAGAAATGGTAACAGAAATGAAAACCACCGTGCTGTTGTTGTGCCTATAGAGGTTGGATGGGAGAGGTTCAAGCGACTCAAACCCCCTAATTTTGAAGGCAACATTTCTAATATCACAGAAGCGGAGGGATGAATATGCTCTCTTGAGAAGATGTTTGAATATGGTGAGATACGCGAAACTGAAAGGGTGAAGTGTGCTACTTACCTTCTGAACCACGATGCATAATTTTGGTGGGATTATGTGAAAACGACATTGGACATCCGAACTCTTATATGAGAGGATTTCAAGGAATTGTTCAATGAGAAATATTTTAGCTTTATAGTCCTTAATTAGAAATTGATGGAGTTTATGCGGCTACGCCAGACAGAGATTGTATCTAAGTACATCTGGAGATTTGAGATGAAATCGAAGTTTGCTCCACACTTAGTAAATGAAAATGGGCACAAGGTCCAACATTTCATGCAAGGGTTTAAGGTGGAGATTTTGAGGGGAGTCAGACAGGCTGGTATACGAGGTGTTCCTTATGCGCAGCACTTGATGCTGAGGATGTAGAGACAATTGTGGCTAGACAACGAGAATTTAGTCAACAGATTGAGCGGAACAATCAAGGCCTACAATAGCATGGTACTCCGCTGATAAACAATGGAGTGAAAAGGCCAGTTGGAAATGAAGTGCTGTAGGGAAGAGACAAGCGCCCTGTACTCGAAGCAAATACTGTTCCACCCAACCTATGCTTGGTATATCGGAAGGACCATCATGGACAATACAGGATTGGTTTGGGGGATTCTTTAAGTGCAAGAAGCCTGGGCACGTGGCACAACATTGTCCATCCTCGACAGGAGGATCTGGTGGGGTTGCCCTGCGGGTGTTCTCACTATATTGGAAGGACGAAGAGGAGGAACTACCGGCAGTTATATCATGTACTATATATGTTAATAACGTGGCCGCATACACTTTATTCGATACTAGGGCTACCCATTCATTTATCTCGACCCAATTTTGCACAAAGGCAAATTGTCCCCCTGATAGGATTCAAGATCACCAAGAACACTATTTATGAAATCTGTCCAGAAACTGTGAATAATCTGAGCAATCAACAATAAAACAAATCAAACTCCCAATTCTTACGTGAATTTGAGCTGCAATTTGGAAGGCTTAAACTAGACACACGCAGACAAATTGTATCAAAAATTGATTACAAAATCCACTTTGGATCTCCACTTATGGCCGAAACAACAGAATTCAAAAACTAGGGCTTCACCCGAGCAGATCTGGCGACCAGAATTAAAATAGAGAGATCTCACTCCATATAAATCTAAAAATTACCAGATTTGGCAGGCAGCAACGTCACTCAATATAGAATAAATCTCTAGAAGGAAAATAATCAAGAAAACCAACGTAAGGGCTCCAAAACAGATCAACAATGGACTGCAGAAATCAGCTCACACAGAAAACAGATTCTTGCGGTTAATAAGAATTCCAGAATATCTCCATCTTCACAAAGAACGACGACTATATCTCATAACACAAATGGTGACAACCAAATATAATAAGGATAGATCTAGAATAACCAGGTCTTACAAACAATAATCTTCGAAAATACCAAATGAACCATGGAGCCCGATTTGTCCTTTTACCGTGAGAGGATCGGATATACTCGGCTTAATCAAGGATCAAGCACTCTCCATTGGGTCTAACGTTTCTCCTATCTCCACACTACAAAAACACCACAAGAGTGATGCTTTGGAAGAGACAACAACCCTTTCAACTTGCTCAAGAAAATGCTACAAAGAGAAGCAAGTTCGGGTAGGAAAAGAGGATGGCCAAGAGGAGGGAGGATCCGCGCGGTTCTCACACTTTCAAACAAGGGTTTCTTTTTTAATTTTCCAAACTCCTTCTTTCTTTCAAAAGAAGGTATATAAAACCCTAGTGTTTAAAAAATAGGTCAAAAGACTAAATTGACCCTAACTTGAACAAATAGACATGACTTACACAAAAATCAAAAATCCCGAATGGAATTTTTAGACTTTGTAAAACGGAAATTTGACATAGCAAACGAAAAGAAAATATAATGTGCAATAGCTTGTTCGAAACCTCTAGATGTTGGCAACATTTGGTATGAAGGACTAAAGTTGAAAAGACGTCATCCCGATTGTCCAAAAAGCCCTTGAACGTCTACAGCTCAGATTCTAGGCGGAATTGGAAAACCCATAATTTTCTCCAAAAGATTGCATGACCTCCATTAGCTCAAATGCCAACTCCTCTTTGTTTATTTGATTCAAAAACCTACAAAATAAATAAAAGTTAGAAAATAAAGGAGCCATTGGCTTGGGCCCAAGCAACAGGAATTTGGGGCACATCATACTCCCGAGGTTGAAAAAGGATTTGTCCTCAAATCCAGGGAGTATTCATCATTATCTTCTTTGCATACATTCCACCCGGATCAAATGGAAAAGTTTTGTTTCCACCTGGAGGCAATTTCTTCATAAAGGATCTTGCATACCGTCTTGCCAAAGATAGGAGAAGAATGGTGAATTCGCACAAGACAATTTCCAGATCTCGTAGTGGTGGTAACTCTGAATCAAAATAATCTTCAATCTTAGAATTTCTTTCCTCAACTACAGTATTAAGACCTTCTTTCCAGAACTCAAAAACAACACCATCATTAAAAAAGTCTCCTATCCAACCAATTTTAAAGAACTAGGTAATTAAGGAAACTAATGGCAGGTACCTTTCTTGGTGAGCATGCTCAATGGGAGTGGATGTATAACTAGCAATAACAAGATCATGTGGAGATAGAAAAATAGGGTAGCAATAATTCTCAAACAAAACATCCAGATTGCCCATCGACAAATCTTCAATCATCAAATCAACAACAACTCTTTCACAATCGAAGCAAGCATCATTAACCACAAAATTCAGAAGTTTATCCCAATTGTGATCATCTCCTTTCTTAATAACTGGAATATCAAGCTCAATATCATGGTGTACTTTAGTCAATAGTGTCTCTATAGTTGTACCACTAAGCATGCAAAGGTCAACAACCTCTTTTGACATTCCAATACGCGAAGAGGGCTCACTAATAGCAACATAAATGAAATTTCCAATCCGCAGTGGTATAACAGATTAAAAAACAATAATATTTCTTAACCAACCTATTTTAAAAAGCCAAGTAATCAAAGTGTTTAGTGGGGGATACCTCGAGCAACTAGTTTCGGCTAGGATGCTTGATTATCCACTATCATAGACTAGCAAATAAAGACTCGAAGGTGGTAATGCACCAAAGCCCCAAAATTTATCCATATGCAAGTAAGCATCGATGTCAAATCTCCTTCCATTTGTGAATAAAAAATTTACTTTATCTATGCCGCAAGATAAATCATAACAAGTCAACTCGCCATGGATTTTCTCTTCTCGATATTCAATGATAAGAGGTCTTTCTACGGTCAAGAAAAAAAATTCATCTTGAATAAGAGCTAACTCCTTAAAATCATTTTCTCCTTCGATGGTTGCTGCAAAGAACTCATCTCCATGATCTACGATGCTTGTTTCTTCCATTTTACAAAAATCGTTTCGGTTATGCAAAATTGAAGACTTTTTATCTTCCACGAGTGTTTCCTCTAAGGCCATGAGCCTTTCCCTTTGAGGAGGAGTTTCTTCCTCTTCCATCATTAAATTTGGTAACTCTTCATCAATAGATAGTCCTTCAACACTAAATCGAACAAGCAAAGCATCATTAGAAGTACATGTGTAAAGCAATTCTTGATGATCGACCTTATCTTCTTCCAACTCGGTTTCAATTCTAACAACTTCTTCAAAGACGTCTTTTTCTTTAGCCATTATGAAAGAGTTATCATTCTTCTCTTCTTCATTCTCTTCATTACGTGAAATAGATCCCTCTTCCTCATCTTCGCTACCCACTTCATTATTTTCTCCTCTTAGAATAATCACCTTTGAATTCGGGCATTGTGAGGCGGCCAAATCCCAAGCATTTGAGACATTCCAAATCTCACGATCTCGGTTTTCTATTGTCATTAAATGGCTTCTTTTCATCACTATACTTCACGGTATTAGGCTTGCTTTCAATCTTTGGAATCGGCTTTTGGGGGATATTGGCTTTTTGGAAAGGCCGAGTCATGCCTTCTTTAAGCTTCCTCTTACTTTGTCTTTCTATCTTCAAAGCCAATTGTATAACATTATCAAGAGTTTCATATGATTGCAATTTCACAACGTCACCAATCTCTTTATGCAGCCCCTTTATGAACCGAGCAATGGTTTGCTCCATTGGTTCCTTCACATTGCAACGGATCTTTAAAACCTCAAACTCAGTCAAATACTTGTCAACCGATTGTGAGCCTTGTCTCAAATTTTGAAGTTGAAGAAATAAGTCTTGCTTGCAGTGGGGAGGGACAAATCGTCTTCTCATGAGTTCTTTCAAAGCCTCCCAACTTCGGACCTCAAGTTCTCCTTCCTTCCGTCTTTGTGCTTTAAGGTCCTCCCACCAAATACTAGCATAGCCCGAAAATTCCAAGGCCACCATTCGAATTTTTGTTCTTTTCGAATAATCATAACATTCAAAAATACGATCCACCTTTTCGACCCATTCTAGAAAATCTCCTCCATTACTAGAGCCTTTAAAATTAGGGATAGAGACCTTAACTTGCCTCATCTCATGCTTGTCATTAGATCTCCTTCTAGGACTCGGTGAATCCGACTCCTCGGGTTCCTCCCAGTCTTCGTCAAATAAACTAGCATTTCAACCTCTAGAATCATTCAAAGTACTAATCCTCCTTCTAGGTCTTGGAGTTCTAGGACCTCGTATATGATCATTATCTGAAGTTCCGATTTGTTGCTGTAGTTTGAGGATCATTTCAAACATCTCCTTTATAGAAGGCTCAGTTGGCTCATGGTTTTCCTCGGGTGGTGGTGCACCGGAATTATTTCTCATCTCTCTAGGGTTATTATAATGCGCCCTGCTTCTAGTACGCATAACAAGCCCTTTTTATCACAATAATACAGTAAGAAAACGTGAGCCAAAGCTCTGATACCAAATGATAGGATTCAAGATCACCAAGAACACTCTTTATGAAATCTGTCTAGAAAATGTGAATAATCCGAGCAATCAACAATAAAACAAATCAAACTCCCAATTCTTACGTGAATTTGAGCTGCAATTTGGAAGGCTCAAACTAGACACATGCAGATAAATTGTATAAAAAATTCATTACAAAATCCACTCTGGATCTCTACTTATGGCCGAAACAACAGAACTCAAAAACTAGGGCTTCACCCGAGCAGATCTGGCGACCAGAATTAAAATAGATAGATCTCACTCCATATAAATCCAAAAATTACCAAATTTGGCAGGCAGCAACGTCACTCAATATAGAATAAATCTCTAGAAGGAACATAATCAAGAAAACCAATGTAAGGGCTCCAAAATAGATCAACAATCGACTGCAGAAATCAGCTCACACAGAAAACAGATTCTTGCGATTAATAAGAATTCCAGAATATCTCAATCTTCACAAAGAACGACGACTATATCTCATAACACAAATGGTGACAACCAAATATAATAAGAATAGATCCAGAATAACCAGGTCTTACCAAAAATAATCTTCGAAAATACCAAATGAACGGTGGAGCCCGATTTGTCCTCCTACCGTGAGAGGATCGGATATACTCGGCTTAATCAAGGATCAAGCACTCTCCATGGGGTCTAACGTTTCTCCTATCTCCACACTACAAAAACACCACAAGAGTGATGCTTTGGAAGAGACAGTAACCCTTCCAACTTGCTCAAGAAAATGCTACAAAGAGAAGCAAGTTCGGGTAGGAAAAGAGGATGGTCGAGTGGAGGGAGGATCCGCGCGGTTCTCACACTTTCAAACAAGGATTTCTTTTCTAATTTTCCAAAACTCCTTCTTTCTTTCAAAAGAGGGTATATAAAACCCTAGTGTTTACAAAATAGGTCAAAAGACCAAATTGACCCTAACTTAAACAAATAGACATGACTTACACAAAAATCAAAAATCCTGAATGGAATTTTTAGACTCTGTAAAATGGAAATTTGACATAGCCAAAAAAAAACAAAATATAACGTTCAATAGCTTGTTCGAAACCTCTGGATGTTGGCTACATTTGGTATGAAGGACCAAAGTTGAAAAGACGTCATCCTGATTGTCGAAAAAGCCCTTGAACGTCCACAGCTCAGATTCTAGGCGAAATTGGAAAACCCATAATTTTCTCCAAAAGATTGCATGAACTCCATTAGCCCAAATGCCAACTCCTCTTTGTTTATTTGATTCGAAAACCTACAAAATAAATGTTAGAAAATAAAGAAGCCATTGGCTCGGGCCCAAGGGACAGGAATTTGGGGCACATCACCCCCTGGTATTTCGAAATGTGGGTACGGTGTACTCATACCTTTTGGAGAATATTTGGCTGTTAGCGGTATTTTGGAAGATTATGTAGTTCAGATAAACAATCAGGAATTCCATGCTAATTTGATAATTATGGACATAAAGGGATTCGATGTTATTCTTGACATGGACTGGTTAGCCCAAAACTAGACAATTATTAGTTGTGCAAGTCGAGATGTCCGCTATCATCCTCTCGGTGTTTAGTAACACATTTTCCGAAGAATGAAGGAGAAAGGCAAATTGGAGGATATTTCTGCGCTTAAGGCAGATCAGCTGATGAGACATGGATGTGAAGGATTCCTTGTGAATATAATGAATACCATTGTCAAGTCTGAGACAAAGGTTGAAGATGTAATGGTGGTTCATGACTTTCTAGGGGTTCTCCTGGATGATCTCGCTAGACTGCCACCTGTCAGGGAGATTGAATTTGTAATAGATCTGCATCCTGACACGGAACCAATTTCGAAGAATCCATCCTGGATGGCACCTGCTAAATTGCATGAATTAAAAACTCAGCTCAAAGAATTGATCAATAAAGGGTTCATCCATCCGAGTTTCTCACTCTGGGGAGCTCCGATTTTATTAGTGAAAAAGAAGGATGAATTGTTACGGATGTGTGTGGACTATTGTGAGATGAATAAGGTGACAATTAAAAATAGATACCCTTTACCTCGAATCGATGATCTGTTTGATTAGCTACATAGTGCTTGTATATTTTCAAAAATTGACCTCTGCTTGGGATATTATAAGTTGAGAGTTAAACAGGAAGATATACCCAATATGACATTTCAGACAAGATATGGGCACTATGAATTTGTAGTGATGTCTTTTGGGCTGACAAATGCCCTGCGGCTTTCATAGACATGTGGAATCAGATATTCAAGGACTATTTGGACAAATTCATTATCGTCTTCATCAACGATATTCTAGTATATTCACAATCAGAAAGAACAACATCGTGAACACTTAAAGATCGCCCTATTTATTCTGGAGCAGCACCAGCTTTACGATAAGTTTTCCAAGTGTGAGTTATGGCTTAAAGAAGTTACTTTCCTTGGCCACGTGATCTCTAAATATGGTATTGCTATGGACCCAACGAAGATTCAAGTAATTATTGAATTGGTGCAGCCAAAAAGCATGGGCGATGTCAGGAGTTTTCTCGATTGGCTGATTATTACAGACGATTTATCAGCAAATTTTTGAAGATTGCTATGCCTCTCACCAGCTTGACCAAGAAACATGAGAGATTCTGGTGGTTTGATGAATGCGAAGAGAGTTTCCAAAAGTTGAAGGATCGGCTGACATCAGCACCGGTATTGACCCTACTTGTGGAATAGGGTAGTTTATGTATACATTGTGATGCATCCAAATTGGACTTGGTGGTGTTTTAATATAGAATGGAAAGGTGATTGCCTATGCCTCGAGGCAACTTAAGCCACATGAGACTAATTAGCCTACTCATGATCTCGAGCTCGCTACTATGGTATTTGCACTGAAAATCTGGAGATACTATCTTTACGGGCAATGGTGTGAGATCTTTGCAGACCAAAAAAATTTGAAATATATATTCACGCAGAAAGAGTTAAATATGCGGCAACGGCGGTGGCTTGACTTTGTGAAAGATTATGATTGTGAAATCAAATACCACTTGGGAAAGGCAAACTTTGTGGCTAACGCTTTAAGAAGGAATGTTGCTATGATGAGCATAATATGTGAGGCAATGCCTACCAAATTACAGAAGGACATGTGAGAGTTGGATGTGCAGTTAGCTCCTGCACAACTAGCGGATGTTTTATCAATTCTAAAACTGAAGCCTTCTATAATTGAAAGAATTAAGGAAGCTCAGTAGAAAGATGCCCAATGTGAATATTTCAAGTTAAATCTGACTCAGCCTAAGTTTCAAGACAATTCTATATCTGCAGACGGAATGGTGAAGTTTAAGAGCAGATGGTATGTGCCTGCCGACTCACAGTTATGTTTGGAGATATTGAAAGAAGTACATTTTTCAAGTTTTTCCATACACTCTAGGTGTAATAAAATGTATAAGGATCTCAGGGTGCACTATTATTGGCCTGTGATGAAGTACGACATTGCTAATTATGTGGCACTATGCCAAATATGTCAGCAAGTTAAGGCCGAAGATCAACGACCAGGTGGAATGCTCCAACCAATGCGTATACTAGAATGGAAATGGGAGCACATCACAATGGATTTTGTTACTAGGTTACCAAAGATTGCAAAAGGGCATGAAGTGAAATGGGTGATTATTGACAGATTGACAAAGGTTGCCCACTTTTTACCAGTACAAATGACTTAAAAAATGAATCAATTCATAAACTTATATGTTAAAGAAATTGTGTGACTGCATGGGGTCCCAATGTCTATCGTATCAGATCGGGATCCGTGATTCACATCTATGTTTTAGGAGAGCTTGAACAAGGCCATGGGTCCGAGTTGAAGTTTAGTACTGCCTTTCACCCGCAGACTGATGGCTAAAGTGAAAAAATGAACCAGATATTGGAAGATATGCTACATGCCTGCATTATGGAATTCCAAATCGGATGGGGAAAGATGCTACCGTTAGTTGAAATCGCCTACAATAACAGTTTCCAGGAAACTATTGGTATGACACCCTATGAAGCACTATATGGCAAGAAATGCAGGTCCCCTCTATACTAGAGTGAAGTTGGTGAAGCTGAATATTATGGTTCTAACATGATACAACCGATAGTCAAATCAATGGCAATCATCTGACAAAGAATGTTGGCTGCTCAGAGTCGATAGAAGAGTTATGCTGACCACCAACGTAGAGACCTGGAGTTCAATGTTGGAGACTAATTTTTTCTCAAGTTATCCCCATTTAAGGGTGTTATGCGGTTGGGGAGGAAAGGAAGACTCAATTCGTGATATATTGGCTCCTTTGCGATTACTAAAAGGGTTGGTAAAGTGGCGCATCGATTACAACTATCGGATGCCATGGCGGGAGTGGATAACATATTTCACATATCGATGTTGAAGAAATGTCTCGAGTAGACCATTCAGATTATGCTTCAAGAGCAGATTGGTGTTCAAGCCAACTTGAGCTACGAGGAATGGCCGGTTAAAATCCTGGACTCTAGAGCAAAGAAGCTTCGGAATAAGCAGATCCCTCTTATCAAGGTGTTTTGGCAAAACCAGATCGTAGAAGAAGAAGCAACATGGGAAAGGAAAGATTACATGGAAGCTATGTATCCGGAACTATTTACTTAGCCAAATTTTGAGGAAAAAATTTTGTTAGGGAGAGGTGATTGTAATGCCCGGATAATCCTCCATGTATTATGTAAAAGACGTTATTTAATATTTTATGAAAGAAGATATATTTCGTAATCATTAATTTAGGCCTGCATGTAGTGTAATTAAAGGAAGAAATATTTTAAGAAATTATAAGTCAAAAAATTATCACGAATTATACATTTATGGGTTTTCGATCAACTGGAAGTCGAGTGCGGTCGAGAAGAATTTGAATCTGTAGAATTATTTGTTCATTTCAGTCGACATGCAGTCAAGGCTCGGACGCACTTCCTCGACTGTAAACGCAATTTTGGAAGAAATTTTGGGAATTCATACAACATGCGGTCAAGGCTCAGACGGCTTCTCTCAATCAAAAAACCATTTTAAAGTGGGAAACCCATTTTCTATTAGTCATTTTCTTCCTCTCCTCTTTCGAGTTTTCTCTCCAACCCTGCAAAAATGTCTATTCTTCCTCCCTGAGGATATTGGAAGCTTTCCACATGGTATCCTCACAATGGACCACCCTCCATTGCTATGGATGATTGTCTCTTAAGCCCTAGTGTTCATGTGTGTTATACTGCCTATAAGTCAATGGAGTCTCCAGGTGAGTATGCTGAATTCTCCCCATTCCGCTACTGTGTGTGCTGCGACTGAGTGAAGTGGAAGTAGAGAACTTCCTTCTGTTCTGTGTGTGTGAACTTCTCTGTGAGCTGAGTGGGGGAATTGGGGAGGTGAGCTTCGTATGGATAATTCTGTAGTGTATAGCTGCACTGGTGATAATCCTATGACTGTGAAGAATTTGCTGAAGTGACATTCTGCTAAGGAAACATTGGGGATTGAATGATTGGAAATTTCACTCTTGGCTGCTGCACATCAAGAGGTAAGAATTGAGATGTATGTTGGCCAGTGGAGGCCCTACATCGCAGGTTGTTCGTTGTTTGGCATTGAGTATCTCCTTGGTTCGTTAATTGTGAATGTGGAATTTCCTGGTTGATTGAGTCTGTAAATCTTGTTAGTGTTGATGGAAATCCTTATTGATATATTGATGAGGTGAATTAGAAAAGACTCTTCCTAGTAGGGATTCTATGGCCATACATTGCCCTGTTAAAGATCAAAATGATGTTTGGACTCGATGTTATGAATTGCTAAAAGTGAATCTTATTTGGGATTGTTATTTCTCTATTCTATAAGAGACTTGATAAAAATGAGCTAAACCTGTGAGTGGTTAGATAAAGTATAACACAACCTCTGTCGTTCTTGATCTTCCGTGAAAATATAGATTTCTTTCCTTATTACTAATCGTAGGGAATTATGTAGTAATTGTTTCTACTCTCTGTTATATATGCATGTGTTATCCCCCGTTGAGATTTGTATGATTTACTTGGCAGTAAAACTATAAAAGATTCTTTGTCATTATGTGAATAAGTTAGCCTCTGTCTGGTAATTGGGTCATATAGTTCTCCCTATGAAATTGTTGGTAATATTGTACTTCATTTGTTATATGTTGTGGTTTGTATGTGACATTCATGCATCATACCTAGGGTTTATGAAATTGTCCACATATTGCATGACATACTTAATATATGTAAATAGACGTGTGGGGGTTCGGGCGAAGGGGTGACGGTCGATCGATGGTTACACCATAGGATGTATTTCCCTATTGGAGTGACGGTTAACCACGTGGACCATAGAATGTATCCTCTTCTCTTGTACTAAAATCCCCAACGTCTTCTACAAAAGAGTGCAGTGACGGTCATGATGGTGATGCCATAGGAAGTGTTTCCTCGTCGGAGTGATGGATAGCCGCATGATCATAAGACGTATCTAGCTCTCGGTTTAATAGAAAAGATAAGGTTCTTTTCTGTAGTGCATCGTATGACCATGCTTGAGCATTTACATTGCATTCAATTCTAATTCTTGCTGATCGTTAAACTCATTGTTTTTCCCATGATGGAGGTGATGATGCTTGTGACATACTAGTACAGGAGGAGATATTTCAAAATGATCTATTGGGTTATCAACTGAATTGACCTGATGGTTGTGGGATGTTGGGTATTTTGGATAATTATCATCTTATTTTGAAGTTAGTAAACGATCTGTAATTGTGGACTTTTGTTGGAAAACCTAAACTACGTTTTGAAATCTCATTATCTATTCCGCCCAAATAACTCTGATGTGTTTTCAATTGAAATTAATTACTCTGATTCACGCTTTTTAAATAAATTAAACAAAAATTTTTAGATCACAAATTTTAAAATAAAGAAGAATAGTTTTAAATAAATGGGGCGTTACACTCATTACAAACATGAGTTGAAATTTCTTGATTTCCAATTCCAAAACATACATAAACACACTAAAAACAAAATAATCTATTACTCTATTGTCAAACAAAACATGTTAGATGAGAATCAGACTATACTCGATGTCTTACCCAAATTAGTTGTAGAACCCCAATGCACCTCCAACTTTGTAGAGCTATTCGGGAGCTTTTCCTTAGCCTTTTACTGCTTTATATGCCCAACTCTAGATTTGTAAACACCTTCTCATTGTTATTTCTGAAGACAGACATTGGCTAACACCTATAGTGTTTAGTAGAACCCATAACTCTTCTAATACCAAATAGCTTTTGAAAATCTAGACTAGTAGACTAGTACTAATTTTCGTACGAAGGTCTATACCTAGAAGGCTATAAAGGAGAAAATAAATGTGGCCAAGGATAGGTTGGATACCTATTACCATAGAAGCCTCAACCAACATTCGCTTATGATCTTGTCGTGTTACTCATCTAAGGTGTTGTTAGAGGCTAGAAATCATCTTGCTGCCTCAAGGGACAATATTTCT
This sequence comes from Begonia loranthoides, assembly GCA_022433065.1. Classification (NCBI taxonomy): domain Eukaryota; kingdom Viridiplantae; phylum Streptophyta; class Magnoliopsida; order Cucurbitales; family Begoniaceae; genus Begonia; species Begonia loranthoides. Next base: position 20,899,816 of record CM039486.1, on the reverse strand, counting down.
TCACATGGCTGAGCAAGCCACAATGGTAACAAGTGTATGGCATGTAACAACCTATGTATGATGAGTTGCTACTTCCAATAAACTACCATAATACCTCCCAAGAGCCTTTTCCACATTCCCAACATGTAGGGACAAGCACATGTGCCATGTCTAGTGCAGGGCCACAACTCTTTCAATTATGTGGTGAGACTAGTGCCACAAATTTGTGCTTTCTAGAAAGTCATTCTAGTATTGTGGAAAGTTCTCAACATTGAGGCGCTAATGAAGATATTCACATGCACCAAGACCCTACCCACCAAACTTTGTGGTGCCGAAGATATACTTCTTGTCATTGACACAAATGTTCAAAAGGATGTTAAGTTCTATTGGGATTGAAAAGGCCAGTCAATGTTTAAGGAGCTAAAGTATAGATTAACTACTATACTAGTTTAGACAAAGTTGAATAAGAAGTTACCATAGACAACTATAATGAAGCCTTAGGAGCCTTACTTAGATGGTATTGATGCAACAACACAAAATTGTTCTTATGTGTCTTGTTAGTTAAAGACACTTTATTGTTACTACCCTACACATGACTTGGAGTAAGTAGCAATTATTTTTACTTTAAAGATATGGTGAAGTTACTTTCATGGTGTGAAAGTTCAATGTTTTCTTGGATTATAATAGATTAATATATCTCTTTAGATAGCGAGATTTAAATCTCTAACATCTTGGTAAGCTAATGTTGTGGTAGATGCATAGAGTCGACATGCTCAAGGATCACTTTCTTGTTTTATATTGAATGAATGTAAGAGATCTTTGGATATTGATGACTATGATGTGCAGTATCATGATAAAGGTCAAACAATTTGTGTATTCAATTTAGTAGCAACTCCTACTCTTCTGTGATAAATTAGAAAAATGCAGATAGATGATGAACTTGATGAAAAATTTGATCAACTGTAGAATGGTGAGTTGTATGACAGTTGCAAGATTAGTACTAACGGATTTGTTCTTCGAGGGTAGACTTGTAGTGACCAATTGGGGTTTTGTTTTATGTAGCAATTATTTGAAAATTGTTTTCTCCATCTTTACACCTATGGCACTAATGTTAGAGTTTGTGAGTGTAATATCCCAAAAATTATCATATAAAGCATTATATGGGTAAGGATTGATTTAGGAATAAAAGAGTAAGAAATAAGGGTATACTAAGAAATTAAAGAGTATTAAGTAGAATTATATGATTTAGAATAGCAGCAGTTAATCAAAGTATAATAATTGACAAAAAGTATGAAGAAGAAATAATGGAGTGGAGTTTTGGACGACCAATTTTAGAATGGTTGATCAATTTTAATACATAGTGCAAATTTGAATGTTGTGCTCGATCAAGAAGTCAGTGTGGTCATTCAACTTAAAAACATATTGTAAATATTATGGGGAGCGGTTGATCAGCTAAAGGAGGTGATTGACCGGTTTTGGAGCAGATTTTAAATAGATTGTAAAAATCAAGAGAAGCAGACGTATGGCTGAAGAGGGTGAATGACAGGTTCTAAGTAGATTGAAAAGTTATCTAATGCGGTCGATCGGCTGAGGAAGGGGAAGTCGATCATGGTCAATACATATTGCAAAATCTAAAATGAGCGGTCACTTAGTGAACGATCGGTTTGCAATGAAAGTCTGTTCTCAGAATGAAGGGCGGTTGATCATGAAGGGATTGTTGTCGAATGACTTCAATATAGATTAGGTAATAATTATGCCCAAAATGAAGGGTGGTCGATCAATAAGGAATGACAGTCAAACAACTTAAAGATAGATTCAATGATAAGTCTTCCTAGGTAAACTTGCAGTCGATCAATAGATTTGTGGTTGATCAAAAGCGCAAGTTTTTGTCCAAAATTATGACTTGTGTTAAGTTTTTATTGGATTTTAGGTGGGTAGTCATCATAGTGAAACTAGGGAGCCTTGACACTTCACCTCTAGCTTAGGATAATTGGTATTTAAGAGAAGTTTTACATAATAGAAAGGGAGAAGTGTGAATAAGCAGAGGAGGGAAAAACAGTGGAGAAGAAGAAGGAAAAAGAATTTGAAGAAGAGTAAGGAATTCTCTAGGTATTCTCTTGCCTTAGTCTATTCAGAGGTAAGAATAGTATTCCTTGTTTATATTCGGAGAAGCCTATGTTTTAGTTGGTTAATGGAAAATTGATGAAAAACATGAAAGTGGTAGAATCATACGATTGTGAGGTTTAGAAATTCTTGATAACCTTGACAACTTGGTAAGTTAAAGAAAGAAAGTTAAGTGGTGATGAATATTTTGAGAAAAACCATGGATTTTGAAATTGATGAGTTTAATGGATTATGTTGTGAGGTGTGCATAATTAGGATAAAGAAGAGTAATCATACTTAAAGATGAACATTTGGTATAGTGGTATCTAAGCTAGGGATTTACAATGTTTAAACTCATGCCATCTATTTATAAAAATATGATAATATGAGTATCGACGTGTTTTGTTTAGGAATTAAAGATCAATGGCGAAACGTCAAAGCAATAAGGTAAGCAATGAATTTAAGTTGCCCTTATGGCCTATATCACAAGAACTTACAAGATTGTTTGATATGTTGTGTATTTATGAGGATATTACTATGATATAATATGTAAGGGTGGGCAAACCGGTTCTCGGTTCCAATTCCAGACCTCTTGGAATTGACCATTCGGCTCTCGGTTCCAAGAGTGAGGAACTAGAACCAGAACCGCAAGGTACCAAACCTAGAACTGGACCTGAGTCTCGGTTCTGGTTCGGTTCCGATTCTAAATTTGGATTATTATTATTAATATTCAATTTCTATCATAGTGGTTTTGTCTATTTCTGCACGTTGGATACTAGATAGCGACATGATGGAAATGTGGACCCATCAGAACCGTTGAATTTCTTAGATACAGTATAATAGATTGATTAGGATTATTATTATTAATATTTAAAAAGGCTACACTGGACCATAAATTATAATTATTAATAATATTATTCCTAATCTCAATCTCTTTCTCATGTTTAGACATTGATAATATAATGCTCCCAAACATTAGAATTTCTTTTGCGTTTTTTAGAAACAGTTTGTGTCGTTTCTGACATTCTGTTTCTATCCTGAAAAATCAAAAAGTCACGGGTGATTTTCTATTCTAAAATGTTCAACTACGGATTTGAGGGTTAAAATGAGTTATTTTGGCGCCGATAAAGGAGGATCATTGAAAAACCATGTGACACATCATAGATCTCTGAGAGAGCTTCAATTTGATATCTTATGGATTCGATTCTGACATCCGTAGCCAAAGTTATGGTTCTTTGAAGTTGAAGAGGTCAAGAATGAGAAAGACAAGATGGGGGATGGGTTGGTTCTCGGTTACATAAACCAAGAACCGAGAACCGACCCAGAACCGAGAGCCAATTCTCAGTTCCTACCCATTTATAAATTTGGGAACCAAGAACCGGAACCAAACCTGAATCGAAACTCAGTTCCGGGTTGGTTCGCAGTTCGGTTCGATTCTTGCCCACCCATAATGGTATGATTACTTATATGATCACATTTGATTAGTTATAGAAAATATAAGGTTAGTATTGATGTGATTTAATGATAAAATGAGGATTGTTGTTTTGATAGATTGGTTGTGTGATAGACTGTTGATTATATGCTAAATGTCGAATGGGATATATACCTGTCATGCATCATATTTTGTGTATGATACAGTAATGTCAGCATACATATGCATCATAATACAAATGAAACATATTGAAAAAACATAATGGTCGTTGGAGGTTAAAGGGATCAACAATAGTCTTGTTGGGAAAGCCAATAATGATGAAACTCATCCCTTGTTGGGATTGACTTACAATTCAGCCCAACGAAAAACATAGGATGTATCTTTTCTCCTGGATTAATAATCTCCAACGTTTGGACTGCTAAGTGAAACATAAACTGAATGACAGAAATGATAGGTTATTTTCTAAAACAGACTGCATGGGCATATAGTCGGCATATGCATATCAAGACCACAATTATTATTTTTTTAGATATTCATTCTTATTGAGTATTAGGCTCATAGTTTATGATTTGTGATGTAGATAACGACAATAGTGGATGGTGATGAGGAGCAGTTGATGGAGAAATTTCATGGCGAGATATTGTGCTGGCTAAACTAAACGGAACGGTTTAAGGAAAAGGCTTTGTTTTAGATGTACAAAATGTATACTTTTAATAATGAGAGAAACAATTTTATAGCACTTTTCCTTTTGTTTTAATTGGTTTTAAAAAGGAAGGTCTTCCGTTGTACGTATTGGTTTCAAAGATTTGTAAAGGAAAATGAAAAATGAGTCCCTACAGTGAGTGACTATTTTTTCTTTGATGATTTTTGTATTGATATAGTGTTGCACTATTTTTATTATTTTCTATAGTATAATGGGTCATTTTGACACTTGACTCTATAAATGGTTCTTGGGAACCTGCATTTGGATAATATTTTTATCCCTGGTTTTCAAACATTGTTTTCACTATTGCATGTACACTTAATATTTTAAAAATGCTAGATATCGACTTCAAAATTTTATTGAGTTTAATCAACTCACTTTAATTGACTTTCCCTTTAGGTGATAGTCAAAAAGATTTTTATCAACATATGATGTGTCATGAGAACCTACAATTCTTTTCCAAGCCTGAAGATTCACTAATAATAATTTTAGTATTTGTTTTATAGGTATTCATGAAGGGATTGACATTAAAATTATCACATACATCCAACAAGAATCCAAATACGATATGGAGTTATTCACGATCAAGCATAAGTGGAAATTAAAACACAAGTTCAGGAGATTTGTGAAGCAACCCAAAATTGCCTACAATCTAACCTCTATGGAGTTTTTGTTATTTTTGGCATCCTTTGAAATTTCATATAAAAAAGTAAGCTTCATATTAATTATAGCTGACTTCCCAAGCTTTCATAATGGGGTCTTCTGTTAAATTTGGAGATCGTTTACTATGCAAAAAGAAAACCCCTAAACAAAGAGCTTGAATTCTACCAAAGAAGCTCTCATCTTCCTAACTCGTAGTTAAAGCCCATGTCATTTGAAGGAGGAACTTGAATATGCTTAATTGGATCTTTGCTGCATTATTATATTTGAGGATTAATTTATATATATGTTCATTTATTTTATGCTAATTGGAATGGTCTTGAACTCAAAGAAAAGTGTCACTCGTCTAGAGCATGTTCTAGCTGAGTAAGTGTGTTGTGGGGGTATTTTTGGTAATTTTATCGTAGGACATTAGCCTTATTTTTTAGGGAGTATTTAAGCTCTCTCCTAGGGCTACCATAGGCAGTTGATTCAGATAATAGAACCCTTATTCGAAATCGTGGAAAATTCTCCATAGCCCTATCTTTTTCTGTGAGTTACATCTAATTAAGTTTGTGTGTTGTCCATTGATTTCATCTTTTGTAAATTTAGGTGATATCTCTTACTACTACCCATTTCTCTTCCTTGTGTCATAGAGGAAGAACATCTAGCAAAAGTGTAGAAACTTGCAAGAAATTCAAGTTGGAGTGCTTTCCATCGAAGGGAGGCCAATGAAGTCAAAAGGTGCAGAAGTAGTGCCTATTTAGACCAACTTGAAACTCTTCCATCATAACTCACTCATCCCACCGATTTTGATTGTGCTTTTTGGAGGACGCCTTCTTTTCTCATAGGGCAAGAAGTGGTCCAAACATCTAGTAAGAATTCTCATATCAACCGAGATACACTCGTCCAACATTTAACCTAATTCTCGACCAAGTGGGCGCCTACATCAAAGGAGTTTTCATTTTTGCAATTATATCTCTCTCGTCTGAGCACATTTTGCCCTAAAAGTTTGAGAGATGTTTGCTCACATATAACAAGTGTTTCTGTTCAAAATTCATGTGAAGACGTTTTCAATTTACAAAGTTATTGCACCTTCAAGTTGACCCAAGAAATCTGTCGAGAAACCGTCTATCCAAAGTAACTTGCAAATTTTCCTTTTTGGTGGTGCATCATCCAATCCAAGACTAAGTTTCATTATTTTAGTCTTTACTTTCAAGAGATTTTATGGAGGAGACTTAGTATTGTTTTATTGTAGTTTTCTTTGAGTTCAAAAGTTAGTATTTCATATCATGGTCTTACATTTTTGCACAAACTATGTTATTTGAATTTTATTATTACGCTATATTGATATCATTGTTGGACTATTGTATTATCTCATTGTTGGTGGGTATGGTTTCTCTGATTAAGTATACATTTCTTTAAGTCTTCCACTACAAGTTCAATTAATTTTACAGATGGTTAGATAGTTTGATCTTCCCTAGGAAAAAAATGTTGCATATTTCTATTGTGACGTACTTATGGATCGTGAAAGAAATTTATGGTATCACAGCTAGGTCAAGTATCTTGAAAGTGACATCAATGAGATAGATATTGTGACAACTCGTCCTGTGAAGACAAGGACGACCCAAGATATTGTTGATTGTGAGGGTCTAGCCTATGCTAGTAGAGGTGCACAAGCCCACATGATTTGGGAGAGTGAAAAGTAAATGGTTTATAAGTAGAGTTCTCTTCTCTACCTAGTACAATGCGTTTTGGGCTAACCCTAAGAACAAAATTGTGCAAGTTTTTGCTAAAAGCAAACAATATTGTACTAGGAGGATTAGGGAACATCACAAATGGTATCAAAGTCAATTTCCAACCAGAAGTGTAGTCGACGAGAATGTCGGGCCCTCCAAGAGGGGGAGATTGTAGCAATCCACCATGTGAAAGCAAAGACGACCTAAGATATTGTTGATTGTGAGGGCACAGTCCATACCAGTGGGTGTGCACAGTCACACATCGTTTGAGAGAGTGAAAAGTGAATGGCTTATAAGTACATTTTCTTCCCTTCCTAGTACAACATGTTTTGAGCTAACCACAAGAATAAAATCATGCGAGCTTCGGCCCAAAGCGGACAATATTATACTGGGAAGACTTAGAGACGTTATAGATATTATAATAATATTCAGGTAACTTATAGTCTTCTAAGCATAAAAACTTTGTACTAACACCTAATATGAATTTTTCAGATAATTAAAATGCCTTCAAAAAGAGCCCTTAAATCACGTGCACCAGTGACATAGACAATTAAGTCATAGCACACTCTCCTTTTATAGACCAATCATATGATTTCTTCAAGGGATTTGGGCGTTTAAATCCTCTAGTATTTTAGGGAGGACTAGACCTATAGGCTACAAAGAATTGGTTGTGGGTAATGTTAAAAATCTAAATTCTATGGATGTTTGACGAAGTATAGAGTTGATTTTGCAGCTTCTATTATCAAAAGATAACTGAAGTATGGTGGAAGTCCCTAAGCTTGGATTACAGATAGAGGATATGAGTCAAGTACAATTTGAGGCCATTTTTAGACATTTACTACAACGTTAGTCACATGCAAAATATGATCAACGCATATAATGATTTAATCCATGAGAAACTAACAGTTATGGAGTATCATACAAAGTTTATAAAGCTCTCAAAGTACATTTAAGGTATGGATCTAGTTGACAAAATGATAAAATCCATGAAGAATTTGAGATTTGCGATACCTTCCTGACTTTCTACTATGAAATTTAGTTCAATTTTTGAGGTTGTGCATGTTGTTCAATGTGTTAAGGTTGATTTTGATGAGTTCTTTGAAAAATATAAGGGAACAAATAAGAAAGAACAGGCAAGTGTGGGAAAGATGTATAAAAAGAAAGAAAAAAATGTTAGAATAGAGCTAGACACAATCATAGTGGAAAGAGTGATCAACCCAATTGCGATACTTTAGTGGTGGATCTGCATTATCTGATTAGGTATATATATTTTTAAATTTTTTCGCTACAACTTTAATTAATTTTATCGAGAGTCAAACAATTTGATCTTCTTGAATGGAACTGTTTCTCATCACCGTTGCAGTACTTAACAAAATTTCTTAAAATTTCAATTCAACTTGTTAGTTAGTATAAATAAACTCCCATCAAATAAAATGAAGAATAATAGATCAGGTTCGAATAAATTACAATTACAATTTAAATTTAAATTGGATCTCTCCTGGCCTAAAAAACGTATTTACAATTTAAATTATTGTTTACAATAATTGAAAAATTTTTAAAGATGAAACACTATTATTAAAAAATCATATAATTTTAAATCTTAAAATATATTTAGTCAATATAAAGCAATAAATATTTTCAAATCTATCCATCAATTCAAGATTACAATTTGGAGTAGTAACACATAGAATAAATAGGCTCATGCCACACAGGTTGAACTGATTCAGCTCCATCTCTCATCTACACCAAAAACTTTCATGAAAAAATTTAGTTTTATTTATCAACCGTTTTTGCTGCGCGAGCACTTGACTTCCGGACTAATCCTCTCTTTCTCAACAAACCACATGTGTCCTCTACTTCGAGTGATACTAGCCAAGTTAATTGAGTGATTAAAGAAGAGATTATTCATGGGTGTAAGCAATGTTGGACACGTTGGAAGGCATGATTGCAAAATGCATGGATATGAATTCACAACGTAAGCGCTTACGTGTTCGTTCAATACCCTCTGGCCTCGACTAGGTTGCTTACCGTCATTTGCAGTTAGTACTTCCAATCAATAGCCAAACCCTATCTCCATCAACCTGCCATTTTTTGTCTCCTTTTTCTTTTATAATTTACTTTTCCTGTTAATGCTCTTCTTTCAATACATCATCTCACACTTATTTATCGTTGCCTCTCTAGCATTGGGCTTCCATGAAAGTCCCTTGGTGGGTCAATTTTCTAGCTATTTACAATTATAATTACACTCCAATCTCTTATATTAATATGATATTACCAATAAATAACGCGTTGAAATATGAAATTTTCTTCTCAAACCCACTAATTGTTAAACATAAACAGAGAGTTTAGGTTTGTTATAGTCAGATTCTCGACAAATATTGTCACGCCTTGCAGAAGACTCGAGACAAAACAGAAAACAACATATCCCAAAAACAAATCGGAGATAATGGTGATTTACACGCTCTACTATATCATGACTCATACAGTGAAACATAAATACTGGTTTGGTAACTATTATTATAAATAAAATTCACCAATGAGAAGTGATTTACCTAGCTATCTCCAAAATCTAGAATACACGATCTCGACATATCCTCAAGAATTTGAATTGTACGCTAGGATTAACCATTTGTCTGAAGATAATGCATTATACTCAAATTAAGTTCTGTACCCAAAGCTATTTGAAGAGGTCTTTGAAATTTAAAAGTAAACCTTGGATCTTTATTTGGCACTATACTCAAATGAACACTGTGAAGACGAATGATGTTCTCTATATACAAATTACTTAACTTTGTTAAAGAAAAATCCATTCGAATTCAAATAAAATGTGCAGATTTTGTCAATCAATCAACTATTAACCACATTGCATCCTTGCAAACCAATCACAAAATCTATAGTAATTTTGTAAAAACTAAAATATTTTTTTTTATAATGAATAAATTGTTATGAAAGCTTTCCAGATCACCCGTGGTCAACGTGTTTCATGTTAACCCAAATTTATTCATGATCTAATTAAGTTTGGCCACGTGTAGGGCTTCAACCAATAAGGATTATAAGATGTCTAGTGGTAAATAAGGTAAATTGGTATAAGTTGGAAAGAAAATCTTATTTTCCTAATTATTTTTTGCTGCTAGCTATAGTGAAAAAGTGCCCATGAGTGAGGTGAAAATTCAAACAACGGTGACAACTGAGAATCGTTCGTGAGACCTTAATATCCAAATATTCGTAAAGAGACTTTAAGGGTGAGCCATTTTCTGTATCCATTTATGTGTGTAAGTTTGAGTTTCCAATTGGATTTTTGGATTCAAGCTTGGGAACTTGAATCTATGGTGTAACTCTACAAGTGAGACGAATTTGGAGTCTATGTGGAGGTTCGAGCTATTTGGAGGTGAGAACTGACATAATGTGGCACTCCTCCTCAAGGGGTTACGCCGAAGCTCCTTCCCACGGGGGCAACAGAGTGCTTGGCTCCATAGAAGAGATTTTTTGCATATACAACGTGTCCATGGAAGGTAAATTTTGTAGAACAGACATGCCCGGAAAAGCGTAGGCTGCTGTAGAAACGTTCTTGTCTATAGAATGAAAGCTTCCATAGAGGACACATGTCCACATAAGCGAAGATGTCTTAAAAAATGTTTGTGTCCACATAAGGAAAGCTTCAGCAAATGACACATATTCGGGGAATCCGTGGAAGCATTGGCCTTCGCGGTGAAGTGAGTAATGCACATGTTTGCATAAGGCAAACTTCGACAAAATGCATGTGACAGTAGGAGTTAAGTTTTCGCAAGACATACGTGTCCACTGGAGCAAAAGACACCTGTCCTTGAGAGCATAAGCTACTACAGTGGGAGTGCAGGCTTATATAGTTGAAGTGTGGGACTTGTGTGCAAGAGTATAAATAAATGGATATTGTTTTCATGTCCCAGCTACGATTCCAACGTCTAAATCAAGTTCTGGTCACCTCGGCGCTGCACGCCTAGTGAAGTTTGTAGTTGAGGTTTTGTTTCTTCCGATTTGGGTTTCTATCCTGATACGAGACCCATTCCATGTCTCTGTTCTTGAGTTAAATAGAGAAACTTATTCGGTTGACTTTGTTATAAGTTCAAACGTTTTGGTGGACTTTGAATCATTGGCTGAGGTTGATGCTCCTTCTAGAAAAGGAGAGACCACCGTCGAGGTAGGGATTTTATACTTTAAGCACAACATTGCATCATGGTTTTCAAAACTATATTTTATGGGTTGCCAGATGTGAAAACTAGATGGAAACTACTTGATAACACGTCAGTTTTTATACTATATATGCATACATGAGTTTTACACATTTTATTTTTATTGGCATGTTATTTCTTATTGTTCTGCTACTAATACAAGTGAATGAATACTCTTGATACTTTGGACGATCACAATTTCAAAGTTTCACGAGGCTATCCTGATACATCTTCTATTATGTGAAGATGTTTTTTTTTTCGCGGTTAGTGAAAATGGATAATAGGGTGGTGATCACATGCTCATTGAGTTTCAAATCCCTAATCATGATAAGAGTGTGTTTGTTTATTGATATTATGTTTTGTGTAGTTGCAGAGCCTTGCTCATCGGCAACCTAGGTGATGCTATTGGATCTTTGGATCACTGCCATTTTTCTCTTCCTGGCTCATGAGGTGCTAACAGAAAACTTTTGAAGGAGTCCTAGAGGGATCCTCTCTTTTCATTGAGACTTGTTTTACAATGAAAAATCTGGTGGAGCTATTTTGATATTAGCTATCTATGTATACAATAATGTTTTCTGACTACTCATCAGTAGTCAGTGGGGTCGATTTCTTAAAACATTGAAAATGATTTTAATGATTTTGAATCCATGCATGGCATTGTGCTTGATCATAGTTTTGATGTGAAAGATATAATCAGTTTTACATGCACTGCATTTAGTGTAAACTATCTACTAAGTTAGTCACTCACCTCAACGAATCTATCTATTCCAGGTAAAAACAAGGCTAATTAGGAGTAGCTGATCGGTTGTGGATTTACCTAATTATCCTTATTCCCATTTCAAGTTATTTATATTCATTTCCTAGTGAAAAGTTATTTCTCCATAGAATGTTCAAATGATATTGGTCTTTTAGATTTTGCACAGTGTTTCATGTATTATTGCTATTATTTCTCATAATCACTATGTAAACCTAGACTTATCTTGTGTGAGCTATAACTTTAATTTGTGTTCAAGTCTTAAGTCGTGAACCAAGGCTTGGGCTAGGTGATAGAATTCTCTATGAAGATCCGGTTGTTTGACCCAGCATTTTTGTTAGGCCCGCCTCTGGATCGTGAAAAATTCTCTCATTTTCACTCAAGGATAGGTAAAGACTACAACAACCCAATTGGTCTCTGATGTTCTGACTTAATTTTTTGACTGGACAAACACATAGATACATATTCTATTACATCTCATTTTATTCCAACCTACCAATATTAACGTTTTAGGTCATGATACATTTTAATGCTAACGGTTTGGACTTATGCCTTCCATCTATTAACATTTTAGGTCATGATACATTTTAATGCTAACAGTTTAAATCCTTAAGCATGTTTAGGATGTTAGCATATCATTTTGTTTCCCTTAGTTCCTTTTAAATTTCTGAGCACGTCTATAATGTTATTGTTTTCCTTGAAACTATCGAGCATGTCTACATTGTCGTTAATTCCTTTAACTTGCCAAGCATGCCTTTGTTATAATTGTTTTGTTTGAATTAATAAACATGTCTATGTTGTTGTTGTTTCCCCTAAATAGCCAAACATGTTTACATTGTTATCACTTTCTTTAAATTACTAAGCATGCCTATATTTATTGTTTCCTTTAAATTGCCTATCTATCCTGTTATTATTGCCAAACATATCTATATCGTTATTATTTCCTATTTTGCTATCGTTTCCTTGATGAATGGATTGAATAGCTTATAGTTGTAATGTTAGCAATCGCATTGACATGCATCATATTAATAGAAACAAGTAAGAAGTGCCACTTTTGGGGTTGGTACTCTTATGCATTTGAGTGAGGAAAAAGATTTAAAAAAGAAGAATGAGGAGTTGGTGAATGGAAGGGTCGTTCGGATCAGCCAAGCAGACAGAATTATTTATACCCTCTCACGGGTTACCCTATCACGAGTTATGAGAAGAAAAGAACGTTACCTTTCATTGTCGGGACTGCGAGATTGTCTACCCTAGGTAGTTGACGCCGATTAAGACTATCCTCTCCCTAAAGATTCCACCAATCTCCCGCTCGATGTAGGAGTTATATAAAATACGTAAAGAAAAGATTGGTTTGAGAAGATACCCATTCCAAAAGAATTAAAGAGAGACATGATCATACTGCATATCTCATTTCTTATTGGACCTCGGGCTCACAGTTTGCTAATGGTGTAAGTGCACGCGAGAGAACAAATAAAGAAGCAGTTAATGAAGGATTTGCAGGGGCGATACTTGTGGCTGGCTAGGCTAAGGAAAGTAAAAGAGAAAAGTAATTTGTAATTAACACGTAATTATTTGTTTAGTATTTCTTAAGTGAATTTCTTACACTTCCGCTATATTTTGAATAAATGATTTTATAACTATAGTTTTCTACCGCTTATAACAATTTTCATAACGAGTTTTAAGCAAGATGTTTTAACGATCGGGTTTCTAAGAAAACAACTCTGATTTCAATTGAAGGGTTTTAATAGGGATTCAGTTGCTTTATAAAAGTTTTAAATTTAATGCATTTTTTTAAAAGGTTATAAAAACTAGGTCGTTACACTCGAACAAATTTTCATATGATTTTTAGAGGGCTACCTGTTGATTCACAGAAAAGCACGTGGTCCAAATTTCACTTCATTAGGACGCCTGAAGACCGAGCTGTGATATTTTCCATTTTGGGTCGGTTCTTACCTTTTACAACTCCCAGCATCAAAGGGGTTCCAAGCTTTGCATCCTTTGGTGCATCATGTGAGGGGATGTTGGACCATTAGATCAGTTTATCAGAAAGAACGTGAATTGTTGGATTTAAGAAAAGATGCTTCCGTGGGAGTGTTTGATGCGTTTGAGTTTGGGAGTGATCTGGACTATAAGATAAGATTAGCTGGAGGAACGAGGACCATTAGATTTAGGCAAGATTCTTCTATGGGAGTGTTAGATCCCCCTCCAGCATGGAAGAATGTAGGGTTGTTAGATCTAGTTTAGCAGAAGAAGTGTGATTCGTTGGATTAAGAAAAGATTCTTCCACAGAAGGGAAATATGTTGTTCGGGAGCATTAAGTGAGAAAAGTCATCGTTTTAGGATATAGCATGTTTTCGCGGCAGCAATTGTGTTCGTAGCAGCGTTTTATATGTTAGAAATGTTGTCATTAGATTTAATGAGCTCGCGGTCTGCCGGAAAGTTAGCTTTCGAGGATGAGTTTTAGTGATAGATTAGTACACATAGCTGGTAGTGAACCTAAGGATTAGGGTTTCTACAAGAGCGATGCTTCCGAGGAAGTGTTCGTGTCCACAGTTGCTGTAGTGATCACAAATGAGTTTTAAGGATAACATGTTTGTTGGTCATTGGTTGAGCGAGTTGTTGCAGATGTTTGCTTTGACTATCTACACGTCCAGTGTAGCTTGGGCGGGTTTAAGTTAAGGGAGTTTTTCAAATTCCTTGTGAGCTATGTTTTGATCCTTAGACAGCTTAGGAAATGATAAAATTTTGACACGATTTCATGGGATTTTATCCCGCAAAGTTCTCCGGTTAGTGTTCTATAAGTATGAGGGTTTGGGTTTAACCCTAATCACTCGAGAACCTCCATGGACGAGAAAGCTTTCTCTCAAGCTCTTAGGTGAAGCTCTCCTTCGGGTTTCCTAAGGTAGGTACCACTATTTAGTTTTCAAAGTAGTTTTGACAGTAAGTAATGTTTAGAGTTATTCTTTTAATAACAAACTTTTTTTTAATTAAGGGAAAGCTAGTGTATAGGAACAGTCAGAACGTCACTAAGATTTCTAAGTAAGAGATGTTTTGTTGTGCTTGGCTTTTAACCTGCATCACAAAGACGTAAGGGTATTGTATGTTTCGATGAGTATTCTGTCAATGATGGCTTTGGGCTTTAATCAATGATATGTTATATAATGATTGTTTCATGTTTATAGATTATGTAAGACATGTTCGTATGTGTTTGGCTATGATTGCATCACAAAGTGCTAAGGTAAGGTAGAATTATGATGTTATTCTTTGATATCTACAAGCTGTTGATCGAGGATATGTTATGTGATGTTTGTTTTGTGATATTATTCTGTGATGTCTATGGGCTGTTGATCGAGAATATATTATATGATGTTTGTTTCATGATGTTATGATGTGATGGCTTTCAGTTGTTGATCATGAATATGCTTATTGCTTAGTTACTATTTATATTGAGACGTTGATCAAGGATATGTTTATTGTTATGTTCATACACGTTAGACTTATTATCATGTATCACGTATCATATATGTTCCATGCACATGTTTTTCAAGAAAAGAACGAAAACGATTTTCATGCATAAGTTTTCATGTAAGAAAGACATAAATATAAATTAAGATACGTAAGAAAGAATGTAAAAGGTTGAGGAAAAGTTGTCTCAAAGGTTGGTCCTACGGGGGATAATCCCGTTGGCTCATTAATGCCAGGGTTTAGTCGAAGTTCACCAAGTGGTTGTGCATTGAGTGTACAACACTAACGGAGGTCCCAGTAAGGGGGATTTTCTCGCCAAAGTTCACGAGACTCAATGGAGTGTTTCCCATAGTCGTGTCTACTATTCTTTTAAGAATCTCAACAAAGGTTGTGAGGTAGTTTAAAGAAAGAAAAGAAACGAAAAGAAAATGAATAAAGAACAAAAAAAGATGTTTTTATAAAAAGTGCATTGCATACTTATATTGTGTTGTGGATCTCTTATTGACTGTTAGACTCATAGTTTGAACTTTGTGATATAGATAATGATAAAATTATAGAGGAACAAGATGATAGAAACAATTGATAGCATAAATGAAGAGGAATTCTCATGGGCGAAGCTAAAGCGTTGTTGAAGCAAAGTTGACATGTGGGTGATGATTAAAGGAAAGAAAAAATTTTTAAGAATGAGTTATAAAGATTTTTGTTTAAAGCTATGTTTATTGTAGAAACATCTTTGTAAATGCTTTTGTTCAATTAAATTATTGATTTTAGTATGTTTGAGTTAAATAAGTTTCGTTGAGACTTCCCCTGCAATGGTTTTAAAAGGATTTTTAATAATTGTTGAGTTTTACTAAGCTTTGCTTTCAAAAGAGATTTATGTTAAAAACTTCCACAGTGTATGATTTTAAAGGCACGATTTTATGTATGAAGTATTAAAAAGAAAAAAAGACAAGGAAAAGAGTTATAACGCTTTGGGGCATTACAAAAATAGTGAGGGTCCAATCATCTAGATTAATCTAAATGTCTATTAGTGACATTAAAGATAGGGAAAATGACAAATCAACCATAGTACTTTGTGATCAATGACAAGTCAACAACTAAAATATTTTGACTAATAACTTAACCACTAAACTATGGAAAACAGACGGAGCAAACACCGCAGTTACGTTTTTCATTAAAAAGCGTTGTTGTTCCGCTGTGTAATGTTCTCTTTCTGTGACAGAACGTTATTTTTCACTATTCGTTAAAAAGAGTTGTCTTTCCACGATGGAACGTTGTCGTTCGGGGGCAGAAAGACAACGTTCTGCAATAGAACGAAAATTTCTCTACTTGCAAAAAAATTATTGTCCACTGTGGAACGATCACTTTCCTCTGTGGACCTATCACTTTCTGCCCCCGAAATAATCACTTTCCACTGCAGAATGACTATTTTCCTCTAAAAAAAGTGAGACATTGGTGATTAAAACTAGATGATGACAATGGACCAAGAAGAGGAAGGAGAAGATGACGATGAGAACTGAACGGTGAAATCGAGAAGAGAGAATTGTTTTCGACGATGAGAAGATGTTTGAAAAAAATGAAAACGATGAAATTATTTTTGACGACGAACTGAACCATGCTGGAACTTCTCGACATTGTCTACTTTGTAATATTGCTTCAATTATTGCAATTTTAGCATAAAAATTAGAATTTACAGAGAGTAAACCTAGAATTAGCAGTGTTTGTATCGTCTATTTTTCATAGTTCAGTAGTTAAGTTGTTAGCAAAAATTTTTCAGTGGTTGACTTGTCATTGATCACAAAGTACGATGGTTGATTTATCATTTTCCATTAAAGATAATACAATAACATATGTCCATAAAAATAACCATGCTAGAAAGTAAAAGTGAAATAAAACTTTAATTGAGACAATGTCTAACAAAGTCTAATCTCACAAAGAAAATCTCTCAAAGACAATTATGAAATTAGAAAAGTACACTACCATGTTCACTCCTTTGCTAACAATTGGAGATTTTTCAAATTAAATTCTAAAAAAGGAGAATCATTTGGGCTAAGTCGACTAAACTCAATAAGGATGTAATTTCATATTCAGGTAGAGGTAAACCAAATATTCGAGCATGCTAAGACAAAATATTTTACGCATTTGAGTATAAAATATATAGTAGGGTAAGTTTTAAAATACTTCACTATAATGTGGTACATAATAGAAAATAACCCACTAATGTACAAAATTTCAAGGAAAATGGAGCCACTCACGGACTCCGAGTACACCCTGTTATCGCTAGTAACAATAATAACGATGCTACTCGGGGATCACAATAGCCACAAATGACCTTGATCAAGTTTAAGGTTTTGCGCTCAGGGACACGATACATACAGCTATCTCATTACTCTAATTATCTTTAATCCAATGCATTCTCTAATGGTCAAATGTGTAATGCCTCGTAACGTTAAAACTTTTTTTTCTTTAAGCTATACATTCATAGAAAACTGGATCCTTTATAAAATCATACGAAGAAAGTCTTGGTAAAAACCTCTTTTAAAATTAGAGCTTAGTAAAACTCAACCTTTACTAATTATCTTTTCATATTCTTTTAAACTCATACAATGAATGTAACGACCCGGTTTTTCATAACCTTTTAAAAATACGTGAAATTTAAAACTTTTTCTTTTCCTTTTATAAAACATTAGCGGAAAATATTTTAAATCAATATCAGTGTTCTTTTCTAAAAACTGAACCGTTAAAATCCTTTTACTTTATCTTATTACTTAAAATCGTTATAAACAGCGGAATACTTTTATTATAAAATCATTTTTCTCATTTTACAGCGGAAGATTTTAAATTGTTTCATAGCGGAAGCATTTGAAGAACAATAAATAAATTATTTAATTTACATTTACAAAATTATTTTCTCTTTAATACCATTAACCTAACCTAGCTAGCCACAAGTCTCGCCCTTGCAAATCCTTCATCAACTGCTCCTTAATCTGTTCGTCATTTTCTCTTGTGTTTGTACCTACATCGCAAGTCATAAACTATGAGTCTAACACTCAGTAAGTGATAATACCTAATATGCTACATGCACATGTTATGCCATTTAAAACTGTATGTAGTTTCTCTTTTCGTTCTCTTTCTTTTTATCTTTTATCTTTTCACATTCACGTACTTTATTTCTGTTTCTGTTTTGGTTCCTCTTTCTATATCCATTTTGGTATCTGTGATCGTACGCATTTTCGTATCTGTTCCCGTGTCTGTTTATGTATCTGTATCCGTATCTGTATCTGTATCTATATCCGTTTCCATTTATAAAACTAGTTTCCGTTTCTGTTTCTGTTTCCATTTCCGTTTTGGTATCTGTGCTCATACCGTTTCCGTATCCATTTCCGTTTTTGTTTCTGTATCCGTATCTATTTCTCTTTTTATGTTCTTTTCTTTACTTATCTTTTACTTTATTTTATTTTATTTACTTATCTTTTCTTTTCTTTTCTTTTGTTCTTGCGTCGGGTTTGACCTACCAGTTCATAAGAATCTTCTTCTTTATCTTTTTTTTCTTTTGTTCCTACACCGGGCTTGGCCTACCTGTCCACAAGAATATTCTTTTTTATCTTCTTAATTGTTCATTTGTATTTTCTTTTCGTTTTCTATTCGTTCGTACTTCTTTTCGTTTTCCGTCTTTCCTTTTCAAAACTGTGCATGAAAATCATTTTCTTATTCTTTTAAAAATCGTGATGCATGATGCTTGTGAATGCATACTACTTCTATCGTCTAGATAAAGAAGCTAATTAAACATCCAACATAGACATGTCATAAAAACAGTAAACAATGAAACATGCTATTTAAAACTGTAAACATCAAAACCTGCTATTAATTACTGTAAACAACGAAATATGTTATTAAAACTGTAAACATTGAAACATGCTATTAAATATTGTAAAGAACAAAACGTGTATCTCATATTCTTGCGATGTAGGGCCCTAAGAACCAAAGCACACACATACCACTTATCTGACGATCTTCAATACAATTTATCACTTTATCATTTTTCCTTAATATCTTCATAGTACCTTCAAGATTATTGAATAACTCGTCATTAAATCATGTATTATTAACCTTACCTCTATTGTCCACATCTTTAACAATTTCAATATCCTAAATTTAATAAACTTATTTAATCCAAGTTAATACCCCATTACTTAACAGTTTCCATCGGCATACAGCCTAACAAACAATCGAGTGCAGTTTAAGCCAACAGAGTATACAACAAAGCATTTCCAATAACAGAGTATAATTCCATCATTTAAACCACTTCACCATCATGTATACTAAGCAGTAATTAACAAAGTGAACCATCACATAATACCCTCAGTGAATGAGAAATGAACTTGATTAATATAGCATAGATTCTTATTACATATCATCTACCAATTACTTCCAACCGAGAGAGCAACCAACTAAAACTTATTCTCAACAATGTTCAAAACCCAAGTCATCAGTTCATTATCCTCAAGACATCAATATATATTAGAGAGTACCAACTATAATTCAATAAGAGGAATAAGTTCTTTGATCATATTTATAAGTAACAAAGAATATAGCTCATATCCCATTCATCAGAATGTTCAACTAATTTTGTCATTACTATCATGTGCAAAGAACAAACATCATCAACAGAAACCAAATCAAAGTATTATTTCAACAATAATAACCCATAAACTGTAACCACAACAGAGCAAACAATATATTCCATATATCTACATTCCTCTTAACTTTAGCATTCCAACCAATTGACAAAGAAATGGCTTCACAATTAGACACAATGAGCATAAATACAAATTACCCATTCATAAATATGTTACATGTAGCAGAATTACAAATCCATTCCCCAGCATCCTAAATCAATTCCTCATTAACATTGAAGTAACTTAGACCAAAAGACTTTAACTCATAACTTCACAAGATGCAGAACAATAACAGGATATACAGTTACATTATCCAAAACAAACAACAAGGATTCCACCTTACCGTGAAGAACACCTGAAGACCAGAGGAAGACACTAGAGCACCACAGTCTACTCAACCCCTCGCCAACATTATCCTTTTGGCCATCACTCCATCTCTCGTTCTTTCACACTCCCTGTCATTAATCATCTGTCCAACTTGCAGCTCACCGAAGGGAGAAATCAACAAAATACACACACACACACACACACACACACACACACACACACACACACTATATCCCACTTTATACACAGA
The DNA here is from genome assembly GCA_022433065.1 of Begonia loranthoides. NCBI lineage: Eukaryota > Viridiplantae > Streptophyta > Magnoliopsida > Cucurbitales > Begoniaceae > Begonia > Begonia loranthoides. The sequence goes on along the minus strand of CM039486.1, from coordinate 20,879,538 downwards.
CGAAAATTTGAAATGCATAACAAATTATCCCACGATTCCCGCCGATATCTTCGTCATTCGAATCCTCCTTCTCATCCTCTTTTGAAACCGCACGCTGCTGTCATCCAGAGCAAGAACCAGTGGATGGAGCGGTTCGGTCCAACGTGTAGTGCAGACTAGACCGAACCAGCAGCTGCCCAGTCGAACCAAAGCCCCCTGCCCCAACCATTCCTTCACATCGATCGCAACCCCTCTTCTCCATCGTCGTTTCATTGCTACTAGACGTCACCAATCATCACCATCAACAGGGCACTGACCATCGCAACTCACCTCAACCAGGAGCCCCAATGATCCATCCCGCGAGCAGCAACAACCCGAGCCCTAGACGCCGCAACCGTTTACCGCAGTAGCCGCACGCCAGAAATCGACCCTCGAACACCGCCCTGCACAGCTTGCCATGCGTTCGCTGTTTGCGGTTCACCTCCCGCGATTTTCCCGATCGCCCTCTGCATCTCCCTCTCTCTCTCTCTCTCTTCTCGGTTCTGCCTCGCAAATATGGCCAACAAACATTTCTCCCCCTTCTTCTAATTTTTGAACCAGGCCACATCCAGCCTGAACCGGTTCAGCCCTTTCCCCAAATTCATTTTCTTTTTTATTTCTAACTAATCCCCTTTTATTTAATTTAATTTTATTTATATTAATCCCATTACATTATTTCTTCACTTAATCCTCATTTTCGAACCAACCAATCTTATTTCTCTGTTTTTATTTATCCCACTAACTTAATCCTGATTATTATCTTAATAATTATCCTAAATTATAATATAACGATTACGTCCTTGGTAATATCCTGATAATTGCTCAAATAATCCGATTACTCCTAATTTTTCTCCAATTATTTTTGTTAAATCCTGTTACGAAAAATCGAGGTATTACAGTGGAAGTCTTTCAGTAAACTCATTTAAGTAAACTCAACCTTTATGTAGTTTATTTTTTGGTTCAATGTCTACATTTTAAGTATATCATTCATTATATACTCCTCTTCCTTTTTTTGAATTTATATGTTTGTTAGTATGGCTTTTTTTTCTTTTTTCTTAAGTAGAGAGAGAAAATGATTTGATTATTTTTATATTTGAAGAAAAAAAAAATGCAAAACTGAAACCGGAAGTAGAACTGGAACCAGAATTCCTGTTCAGTCCGGTTCAGTTTCAACTAACCAAAAAAATTAGTTTCCATTTTTGCATATCAAAATCAAAATCAACTGATTCACTTTGGTTCTATATCAAAATTGAACTGAATTAGTTTATGAATACCCCAATCCCACACGCCCCCATTGTTTCGTTGAGGAGAGTTATCTAAGTTTTTGACCCGTGTAATCCACAAGGAGACAGACTAAATGGTGCCACTATTGGTAACTGCTAATTAATAAGTAATCAAACAATTTAATGACTTAAAATATTTATTGTCTAATTTAAATTGCCGCACCCATTGCAAATGTTGTATAACCTTCTAGACATCACTAAAAATAGTTTCTTTGACGTAATGTTGACAAACTTTGTGTAATTATAATGTTTGCATGGTCTGATAATACAATTTTTTTATAAATGTTGTGTTTTTTATAGACAAGTGGTAGGCGAGGCATGCATGGATAGTTAATTTTCATATTATATTTCTTTTAATTTATCACAAAATAAGCAAACAAATATCTCCAAAGATAACGTCACTGACGTTCTGCGAAGAATGAGGCCAATACGAAGGAAATCAAAACTTCCCACGATATACTGCCACGTGGCAGACAGCACTGTCTGGAAACCCAGGATTAAGATGAGTGCAGAAGTATGGACGAACACGCTGTCATAGCGAGCCAAACGAGACTCCACGTGGACACGCTTCTCCCATGCCAAGCTTTCTCTATTTCTACGAAGCAGCCTTCCATTTTATTCCTGGACAAGTATAAATACCCCTTTTGGCTCTCCATTTTTGTTCTCATCAACTCAACTCAACTCAACTCAAGCGTTCATTTCCGATCAACAACAGCTGCTTATATTTCCCATTTTCTTTATTTTATTTTGCCTGAAAATTAAGCAACATTCTCAGTTTTTCAATAAGCTGCAGAAAAGAAAATTTGATTCAGAGTGAAAAAAATATGGACTCGAGTTTCACTGCTACAGGTTTGTTGAAGAAGGCTGCCATTGATTTTCCTGATCGGAGGGCAGTCTCTGTTTCCGGCAGGTTGGATTTGACTCATGCCCGCTTGCAGGAGCTAGTCGATCACTCCGCCGCTCTCTTGATCGCCGCCGG
>CM039486.1:20854723-20876817 GCA_022433065.1 Begonia loranthoides | reverse complement strand
CTCCCGCATGACACCAGTGGCATTTCCTCCTAAGTTCAATTTTTTTCAATTCTTTTGTATATTTTAAGTCATTTTATATTCTTTTGAGGTCCCCTCCTATTGTTGCCTATATAAGCATGGGCTAACCTTCGTTGTAAAATACAATTCACAACTTACAACTTTGAATTTGAGAGCATTTTGCTTAGAGAGTGATTCTCTTCTTTAGTTCTCTTTGAAGGACTTGATCTTCTTCAAGTGTTTGCTTGAAAAGGTCGAACTTGATAGCTTTCATTCAATCAACAAGTTTGGTTTGGGTCAAGCTTCTTTCCTTGATACTTTCGGTTCTTGTCTCTTTATAGATAACAAGTCGAGTTACTAATTCTTTTGAATCTCCCAGGCGTCTTGTGATTATTTTGAATTGTTGTTGAGTCTCGGATCTCTAATATCTATGGTTCGCATCATTAAGATATGAAAATAAGTTGGAAAAAGTGTAAATTAAGTAAGGGGATTGATTAATTAAAGAAATGAATAAATTAATTAAAATAAACAGAATATAGTAAAAGGAAGGAGGAAGCGATGTAGTTTTGATTCTAAAACTCCCCTTTAACTTCCGAACCAGTGGTAGTGATCTTTTAATTCAGAATGACTTTTCTCCCTAGAGATTTTTAATCTTTTTCTTTGTATTTTCTTAGTGGATAGGAGGTTGGGAGAATAGAAGATAATTCACGGTTTGACATAAGGACCATAACATTTCATTTATAAATTGCATCACGCTTAAGTTGTTAGATTATTCAATTATAATCTATATATATAAGTGTGGTCCATGTTAATTAAAGTTACATTGGTTTAATATTAAAGTGTTTAATGTGATAGTTGTTAAGCGTTAAATACATTAAGTTAATTGGGTTTTAATTCCCTCACCTTAACCTTAATTAAATGTATAAAATATAGTTTAAAGAGATGTAAATGAAGAGACATGATCGAAAAGGTATGTATGGAGGGATACCTTTTCGTACGGGTGTCTTCTTCATCATCTAGGGAGAATTACAGATTGGAGACTAACGAACGGATTGACTCTCTTCTCGAATCTCTGCAAAATTACGGTGCTATATAGACGTTTCTGCATCATCGAAGAGACGAATTAAAGCAAGGTTTTAAGGTTGATAAACGGACTCAATACCTTCATCAAAAGCTTTTATTGTATTATGGACCAAGGTTGGTATTTTAGTTTAATGATTGTTTATAGAAACGGTTAAATCAAATTCGTTTATGGGACTTAAAGTATTGCAAGCATGTAATCGGATTAGTTTTAAATATGCTTACATAAGTTTGACCCACTATCAAATTATGTCTAACATCTGGATATATAAAATCTCATACTTAAAATTCATATTTTTTTTGTCACTTAATTAGTCTTTACTTTGTAAAGACTAATATACAATTAGTATTAAATATATAAGTTTACCATATAATTGTTAAATTATATCCAACAATCTCCTATTTCGCTATATATTTTCTTTATAATTATATATTAACAAATAACTTTTTGAGAACATGAATTGTTCTTCTTACCAAAAGCATTTCCAATATTGTCGTCCATCCATCATATCAATAGAGGATCAAAGCAATTTTTGCTACACTTATTGCTAACTAAACCCATTAATGTTCATGTATACCAATATAACCAAATGAAATTGCTAGAGATCGAACGATAACCGGAAAAAAAAAAATAATGTGAGACACCAGATTTATGTGAAAAATTCTTTTAGAGAAAAAATCACAGGCAGAGGAATAAATATACTATGAAGATAAAAATACAACCATGTGTTTTGCGACTTTAGCTTAAATCAATTTCTTAAGAAAATAAAATCCTAAATGAGATCTACAATGCCGGCTCATCGCCTCTAGCCCAATAGAATTTGGGTCAAACCGAAATCCAACAATCTCCACCTTAACATAAATTCTATGAAAGATATTCATAACGCATGGTCGTCAACCCAGCCAAACAAAATGAATTCAAAACCTTCCATCTCGAAATGAATCTTGATGCAAGGAACCAATTTTTAAATCTTCAAATCTTTATCTTCCACACCCTTAAAGAAGATCTGTAATGAGGGTTTGCCTGCTAATCTAAAAAAAATATACAAATCACCCATACAAAAGTTTTCAAGGATAAATTTAGCAACTGATGCTGACCAGGTTTAAAAACACTTAAACCACGATAGAGACATATTCAAATCCCACAAAGAGTCATCCAAATTTATGCAAATATATCTTACCTCTTGACCTATCATATCAAAAAACTGTCTTTCAAAATCTTTTAAAATTTTACTATAATTATCTTACCATAACGAAATATTGAATCTCAATTTCAAAGTGGAAGATCTATTTCAAAGATCTCATCGCCCCCAAAAACATAATCTTTAACAAAATATTTGACTCAAAAAATCACTGGCTTCAATAAAATATTCATCCCAAAAATTGAAGCGAAAAACCGTGGATATCACAAGATTCCAAAAGATATTCCCAAAATTCAGATATTTTTTTCATAACAAATCATCCGAAAAACCAAATCAAATATAATCACTAGAATAATCACAAATATGACAAAATTCAAACCTTATTTGAATTTTAACAAAAAATAATCTCCAATATTGATATATTCCCGAGATTCCAAATCTTCCATATATCATGAAATTTAATCTCCCCAAAATCTTCCAAAAATCCCATTGATTTTAAAAAATTTTTATCTTTTGCAAAAATCTAATTTTACAAAAAACACTCTTGCAGCAATCCCAATGGAAATGACTTGATAACAAGAATGGAGAACATCAATATAGATGATTTATGGCGACTGATGATAAATAGAAAACCCTCAAATGATGAACCTACTACTCAGAGACAACTGCTCTAGAGAACTTCGAACAGAGAAAAACTAAAGCTTTTACGACAAACGAGACAATTGTTTCTAAGGGCGGCTAGACGATAGAGAGAACAAATCTCATAAGCAAGACGAATGGTAGGGGAAAAAATTTTCCCGTTCTTTTTATTTTTCCCAAAAATGATAATTTGCTCAAAAATTACACAAACCTTGTTCGATGCGAAACGACCATTGTCTTTCGCAACAGTGTTTAAATCTAGTATGAAGATCAAAATACTACCGCGAGTTTTGCGACTCTAGCTTACATCAATTTATAGAGAAAAAAAACCCTAAATGAGATATACAATGTAAGCTCACTGCCTCCGGTCCAATAGAATTCGGCTTACACCAAAATCTAACAGACATAAATTAAGTATTAGTATGTAGCACGAAGATTACACATGCAATATGATTATAGTATGTCTATTTTCTATTAGTGTAACCTTATTACTTATGATATCAACAATAAAATTTAGAGTAAAACCAAATAAATCAAATTGGTTAATATGCAAAACAATATTATCAAATAGTGTCTATAACATTGAAATACAAACTTTCATTAAATCAAAATATCATCAAATGATTCAATTCTCATATAAGTTGTATGTTCATAAAAGATCTTGGGTGGTTACTTCATTAAGTGGATCCACAATAATAGAGTTTGTGTCAATATGATTAATAAACAATTAACCACTCTGAATTCTTTCTTTAACTGCCATGAAATTAAAGTATATACGCTTCAATTCAGTGAAGCTCTTGATGTTATCAAAATATAACCTATTGACTTACCATCAAAAAATAACATTATTGGTCCTTCAATTTCTTTCAAATTCTGAAGTTCAATAAAAAAATTTCATAATTATATTCTATCATAACAATGTCATACAGATTTTGCTGCCATGGTCGAAGAAACTTAGCACTTTTCCAAAAAATATACTTTTTTCAACTATCTCGTAGATATATCCTGATGTCAATTTTTGAATATCTTAATATCTAACAAAATTAAAAGGGTAAACTATGTTTTTAGCTCTTATAGTTTATAGGTTCTTTCAATTTAGTCCCCGTAATTTACTATCTCATTTAAATCCTCAAAGTTTCAGTTTGGTTTTAAAATAGTCTTCCAGTCAACTTTATCAGTTAAATTTTACTAACATGACCACATGTCAATTTCGTATTTATGCCATTCATCCAGGTCAGATATTAATTGGATTTAATTTTAATTTTTTTTAAACTTTTAAATCAATCAACCCAAACCGATTTATTTAAAAAATTATTCAAGTTCTCTCAATTCGCCCCCTTGCTCTTTACTCTATTTCTATGCTTCGTTTGTCTTCTCCTGCTCGGTCTCTTTTGTAGCAATACATTTACCTTTATTGTAATACCTCGACTTTTTATATCGTGATTAAATAAAGATAATTGAAAAGTAATTAAGAGTATTTGAATTTATTGAATAATTATCAGAGTATTACCAATGACGTATTCGTAAGATTATAAATTATAGGAAATTAAGGTAATTAGAATAAATATTAATTTAATAAAATAAATTATAATTTTTGGAATTACTTATAATTGTTTGAACTAAGGAATTTATTGAATAAATTGTAATTAAAATATATGTTAATTTAATGAATTAAATTATTGTGTGGGGGTAAATTATTAAAGGGAATAATTTAAAAGGAGAAGAATTAAGAAAAGAGGAGTGAGATTTAAAATTAGAAGGAGATTTAAAATTAAATAGAAAGGAGAGATTAGTTAGTGGTATGGGGAACTTAGCCGGTTCAAGCTGAACCGATTATGTCTGGCGGGCTTGGCTGGAGTAAAAAGGGGGGCATTTCTCCTTTGGCCTTTGGCTATTCGCGATGAGAGAACAGAATGAGAGAGCGATCGACAGGGAGAGGGAGAGCCAGCGCTCAGGCGCGATGAAGAGAGACGACGCGGGAGGCTCAGAGCTCGGCGCTCAGGACGGTTCTTTGCGGCGGGAGGCGTTATGCGAGCGGCGAGGAACAACGACGAAGGTGCAGCTAAGGCTTCGCGGGACAGACGAATTGGAGATCCTGTGGGCGTGGTTTCCGGCGACAACTCGAGGTACGTTTGATTGGGTTTTCCTCCTCCTTTGCATTTATGTTGATTGGTCGTTGGCTGGAGACACAATTTCAAGGACGAAATCAGCGATTTCGCAACAAGCAGGGGCTGGGGACTCAGTTCGTGTTGGGCTGGTAGTCCGGCACGTGGTTCAGTCCCAACCCGTCAATTTTCGGTTCCTGCTGGGTGCTAGTCAATCGGCAGACAACCCCTTTCACTCTTCCAGCGACAACCTCTGAAAAGCTGAATGGAGTAGGGGAGACTGTTGGGCATGCAGAGCGCAACACTCTGCCTTCTAGAATGGCAGAGTGTTGGTTTGCTGGAGATGTTAACTATGCAGAGAGGAGGGAAAGGCAGAATGGGAGACAAGAGGCAGAGTGTGAAGGAGCTAGAGGCTTCCTCTCGATAGAGCTCTGGCCGAGAGCTTCTGATGAGGTTTCGAGGATGGTTGATGCAGCTCTCAGATGTGTTGTAGGTAATAGAATCCTTCTCTACCTATTGTTGGAATTGTTTGAGTAATTATTGTTGGATGTTACTCTATATATTCTGCTGGTGACTGTTATAGTTTTCTAGATGTTGGTATTGATAAATAAGGCCTCTGTTGGGTTGTTAATCTATCATTGGATTTATGCTCTAAGTACTACTCTCCTGTTGAGTGATTGATGCATGAATATAGGTCACTGCTGCATGAATATAGGTCACTGCTGAATGTTAGACCTCTGTTGTATTAGTTTGGCTATTACGATAATCTGTGAAGCATGTTGTTAACCTGCACGTTAGGAGGATTTATTCATTGCCCTGTTAATTGGATAAAAGGGATAAATAAATAGTATGTTCTGTTAGATATTCCCGAAGAATGAATATGTTGGATTTAGTTTGTTATGGATATGTGCTCGATCAATTGTTTGGGATTTTGTTCTATGTTGGACGTTATGTTTCGTTTAGGTATTAAGGGACTTCTAGAATTAATACGTAATTAAGGGTAGGGAAGTTTATAAGTCGTAATTATTAATGATAAATATTACTAATTTGTGAAGGTATCGAAAGGACAAGAAAAAGATAACGGTTAAGCGTCGACGAGCGATAAGGTTCGAGATAAGGAACTGGGTGTGTCTTGGCCAGAGGAGGCCCTACCCATAAGTAATGTGCGTGAGTTTTATATCTAGTGTCCTCTGATTTTTTTAATGTTGTTGCTGTAGTTGATTGTTAGTTGATGGTTGATAGTTCATCAGTTGATTTACAGCTATTATTCTTTGGAGGATATTCTGTTCTTAAATTTCGTGTGACTTTGTTATGGCACTTCTTTTACTGTCTTGATAGAGATAATGTTGTGAAGAAGGCTTAATGAATGATAAATGAGCTAATGAATGATGAATGACCGAAGGGTCCCTTTGATTTTATACTGCTATATGAATTTTCTGCTTTATTAATTTTCTGCCTTACTTTCAGTTAATATATTACTTGTGCCATAAACATAGACATACACATTGTTTTGTTATTTCAATTTCTTAAATATCTCTACGATAGTTAGATGGTTTTCCTTAGTTAATCAAACCTGTTAATTTGAGCATGTTAATCCTATAATAAATCCTTGAGTCACGTTTAACAATATGTTCATCACCTAGGTTATTTGATTAGAACATTAGATTTGTAAAAGCATGTTTAATAAACGACTTAGTCAACTAATTAACAGTTGTTAATCACTTCATTGAGCACATTAATTAAGACAACAATCAATTTACAAGTTGAGCATGTTTAATAAATTGATTAAGTCTTGATGCATGTCAATCAATTAGAATGATTAACTAACTAGAGTAATTAAATTAGACTTGAGCATGTTAATTAACTTAAGTATGTTAATCAACTTAAGCTTGTTAATTATAACTTAAGCATGTTAAATAATTTAACTAGAGTGATTAACTAAACTAGAGTGATTAATTAGATCTAAGCATGTTGATTGACTTAAGCATGTTAAGCAACTTAAGCATGTTAATTATTATTTGAGCATGTAATTAATTAGGTGGTTAGATTTATCAATTAAATTAACTATTAATCTTCATACATGTTAGTTAACTATTGTTTGATATTAATTCATTTCTTGCTAGTTCCATGCTCAAATGCCTTTCCTTGTTGGTACTCTTTAGACGCTTCCTTTAGTGTTAGTTCATTTTCTTTATTGCAAATGCCTTACTTGATAGAAATTAATGTCATGAATGCTTAGTGATTTAATGATGGGTGTAGAATGATGAACTAAGGAAAAAAGCATAAATGAGCAAGAATTCCCTTAACTGTTCTGTTCTTTATTAATTACTTGTTGTCTATCTTAAGTCTCTCCGCGGTTATTGTCATTTCTATTGATCTATGTGTATATTGTTCTATCAATTCCGTTTCCTAATCTGAATGTGTGCAGTTAATTAGGATGACAATTATATGAGCATGTTTAACTAGTTGTTAATTATTCCTTGAGCATGTTAATTCACTAGAGTAATTAACTCAATTAGAAGTTGAGCATGTAAATTGGTTAGAGTAATTAACTAGACCTGAACATGTAATTAACTAGGATAATGATTTATAATTATGCTCGTATGTTCAATCTTTGTATGTTTAACCAACTTATCTGAGCATGCTTAATTAATTAATCAGTTAATTAACTAAACTAGACTATTGAAGTATAGCATGTTTAATCAATTAGAATAAAATCATGCTTAATCAACTAGGATGGGAAATTATGAATTTACAAGCATGTTTCCATTATTTGTTGTCTATGCATGTCTCTATTTCTAATTGCCTAAGGATGTTAGTTTAAATAGATTACTTATATGTTTACCGTACGACCCCTTTACTAGTATGCATTCGCTGTTTCAATTCTATATTGTACTTGTTTTCTGTTGTGCGTAGTTATTTCCTTCTATTATATGCTTTACTTTCTTTATATGCACTTTCAATTACAGTTGCTTTCAATTACTTATATGTGCACTTCAATTTCTAATAATGTTTTACTATAATGCATCATACATTATGTTAGGATGAGAATGTATGGTCATGCATCATGTTAATAGAAACTAATAGGGAGTGCCACCTTGGTGGTGGTACTCACACATGCATTATGTGAGGAAAAATGTTAAGAAAACGAAGAAAATGATGAAAATGATGAAAAAGAAGAAAAAAGGAGTTGCGGGATGGTAGGGTAAGTATGGATCAGCTAGGTAGACCGAATTTAAAAGAGAACGTTACCTTTCCCTTGTCGGGACTATCTACTCTAGGTGGTTGAAGCGACAAAGATCTACCCTATCGCCACGGATTCCTCCAATCTCCAGCTCGAAGTACGAGTAAAGAATGAACGAAATGAAAGAATTGGTTTGGGTGGCCCCCATTCTAAAAAGAACTAAAGAGAGTCATAAACATAATTGTATTAAAACCTTTTCCTTACTAAGCGTTTATGCTTACAGTTTACTTGTGGTGTAGTTGTAGGTATTTGTACGCAATAACGAGGAACAAATCAACAAAGCAGGGGTAAAGGATTTACACACGCGAGACTTGTGGCTGGCTAGGCTAGAGAGAACAAAAGATAAATGATTTGTAATTAAATTGTATTTACTTGGTTAGTATTTCTAAAGAAAAACAAAAGATTTTCTTATCGGTTCCGCTATGTTGCAATAAATCAGTTATGTTTCATCAAGGAATTTCACAATTGCTTCCTCTAGGTTTTAACGAAAAAGGGTTGGACGGTCCGATTCGCACTCTTATATTGTTTTAAAAAGAGTTTTATAAAATTTTGAAATTTTACGAATTTTTAAGAAATTACAAAAAATCGGGTCGTCACATCTGTGCCTCTAACTGTATCTATCAATTGAACAACATTGCAATCATTATTAACACTAGAAAATGGGAATTTCCGATGAAAGGAAAGTCAATTCATTTTCTCAGTAGCGTTCGAATCAGATCAAAGAAATATGGAATTTTCCATGCTGTTTCTCCAAGTGTTTTAGCTTCGCTCCTCCATCGTAATAGTTATAGAGCTTCTTACATTCTTCATTTTCTTATAGTTTGGTCTCAAATTGGTCTTGATATAGCAATGATTTACCCAAAAGAGAGAGTTGTTTGTGACATCGAAGACGCTCAAGTCCAAACAAGCTTTACAAAATATCAATTAGACTCTTTGTTTATTAAGGGAAAGCCATTGTATAGGATGAATCGAATCAGTCATACCTTCGCTAAGATTGACAGGTAAGACATGTTTGCCCCGGCTTGGCCTTTGGCCTGCATCACAAAGACTCTAGGATATTGTATGTTTTGATGATTATTCTATTTATTATGCTTTCGGGCTATTGATCAAGGACATGTTATATGTTGATTGTTTCATGTTTATCAACTATGTAAGAGATGTTTGTATGTGTTTGGGCTAGGGTTGTATCACAAAGTGCTAGGGAACGATAGAGTTTTGATGTTATTCTTTGATCTTTACGAGCTGTTGATCGAGGATATGTTATGTGATTTTTGTTTTGTGATGTCTATGGGATGTTGATCAAGAATATGTTATGTGATGTTTGTTTCATGATGTTATGATGTGATGGCTTCAGGCTGTTGATCATGAATATGCTTATTGCTTAGTTACTATTCATATTGAGACGTTGATTGATGATATATTTATTGTTATATTCATGCACGTTAGACTGTTATCATATATCATTTATGTTCCATGCATCATGTTTTTCAAGAAAAGAACGAAAACAATTTTCATGCATATGTTTTCATATAAGAAAGATAGAAACAAAAATTAAGATACATAAGAAAGAGTACAAAAGGTTGAGGAAGGGTATTCTTGTAAGAATCTCGACAAATGTTGTGAGGTGGTTAAAAGAAAAAAAAGAAAAGAAATAACGAACAAAAAATACTTGTTTTTATAAAAAGTGCATTGCATACTTATATTATGTTGTGGATCTCTTACTGAGTGTTAGACTCATAATTTGAACTTTGTGATGAATATAATGTTAAACTTATAGAGTAACAGGATGATAGAAATGATAGAAACAATTGATATAACTAATAAAGAAGAATTCTCATGGGCGAAGTTAAAGCGTTGTCAAAGCAAAGTTGACCAGTGTATGAGGATTAAGGGAAAGATGAAATTTTTAAGAATGAGTCATAAAGCTTTTGTTTAAAGCTATGTTTATTGTAAAAACATCTTTATAAATGCTTTTTTTCACTTAAATTATGGATTTTACTATGTTTGAGTTAGTTAAGTTTTGTTGAGACTTCCATTGCAATGGTTTTAAAAGGATATTTAATAAATGTTAAGTTTTACTAAGCTTTGTTTTCAGAAGAAATTTATTTTAAAGACTTCTGTAGTGTATGGTTTTAAAGACACGATTTTATGTATGACGTATTTAAAAAAAAAAACAAGAAAAAGAGTTTTAATGCTTCGGGCATTACAAATTTAGTTAGGGCCCAAACATTTGGATAATCTAAAGGTATATTAGTGACATTAAAGATGATACATTAACATATGTCCATAAAAATAGCTATGCCAAAAAGTAAAAGTGAAATAAAATTTTAATTGAGACAATGTCTAACAAGGTCTAATCTCACAAAGAATATCTCTCAAAGAAAATTATAAAATTAGAAAAGTACACTGTCGTGTTCACTTCTTTGCCGACAATTGGGGATTTTCCAAATTAAATTTTAAAAATCGGAGAATCGTTTTCACTAAGTCGACTAAAGTCAATAGGGATGTAATTTCATATTCAAGTAGAGGTAAACCCAATATTCGAGTATGCTAAGACCAAATATTTTATGCATCTGATTATAAAATGTATATTAGAGTAAGTTTTAAAATAGTTCACTATAGCGTGATACGTAATAAGAAATAACCCACTAATGTACAAAACTTCAGTGAAAATGGAGCCACTCATGGACTCCAAGCACACCCAGTCATCGCCAGTAACAATAATAACGATGATACTCGGGGATCACACCAGACACAAATGACCCTAATCAAGTTTAAGTTTTTACGCCCAACCACATGACACATACAACTATCTCATAACTCTAATTAACTTTAATCAAATATATCATTCAATGGTCGAATGTGCGTAAATAAAACAAGATCCCTGCATGGGTCGATCAAACTTTGTTCATGTGATCAAGTTGATTATTTAAGATAATATGCATGTTCAAAATAAAACATGTTATGTGAAAAGACATATGTAATACGAAAATTGACGAGCCATACAAAAATGGACATGTCTATTCTATGAGAACATGTTTAAAAATAAAATTTTAAGAAAAACGATATAATGTTGCTATGAAAATAAACTCGTACCTCAACCGGCCTACCAAAACTAAGCCCAATATCCGAAACTTCAAAATATCTAATTTCTTTATCAAGACTTAGAACCTATCAATGATTATATTTGTATCAATACATTTTTGTAAACTCTCAAAAGTTTATTGACACCCATTACTAGGATACAAACCAACTTAAGGAACCTACATAATAAATCCCACAAAAATCCAACTTTAAAATCTATTTTAGATGACTTTAGAAGTGTTCAGTCTACCTCAAAAGGGGTCGGGTCGACTAGAGTTTTAGTTTGGTCGTCCGCATCTTGATCGTCGACATCTCTATCATCAATTTGGTCAATCGATTTCTGACCTTAATGATTGACTGTTGTGTTGTAAAATCAATTTACAACTCCAAAAATCAAAATTTATTTACCCCAAAATCTGATGAAAAATAGTCCAGATTCAATCAAAATCAAGGTATGTCTTGTTATCTTGCAACAATTGAACATTTATAGCATAAATTTTCAAACTTTAAATTTTAAACCAACTTTTCAATTTTACCAAAAAACTTCAATTCGAATTATAGATGAATAGTGATATGGAATCAAGTTTCACCTCTTGAATATGTTTGAGTTTTCAAAGCTTTAGAGTTCTAAATCGTAACGATTCAACCCGATGTATAGAACTTAAAACGTAGTTTAGATTGGTTGATCAAAACTTCAATTATTTTCATAAAATCTATATCACAACACATCAAAAATTTCACTTACCTTAGTTTCTCTATACAAACTTCAAACTCAAAGCGAAATCTCCCACAGGCCGCTCATTGTTTCCTTGAGGAGAGTTATCTAGGGTTTTCAACAGCATAATCCACAAAGAGACGACTAAATGGTGCCACTATTGAAAACAGCCAATCAATAAGTAATCAAACTATTTAATTACTTAAAATATTTATTGTCTAATTTAAATTGCGGCACCCATTGCAAATGTTGTATAACTTTTGTAGATATAACTAAAAATAGTTTCTTTGAAGTAACATTTGCAAACTTTGTATAATTATAATGTTTGTGTAATACCCTGAATTTTGTCATCTAAGTTTTGCTTGGAATGTGTTTGATGGTATATTATATTGATTGTGATGAGAATTGTTGTTTGAAAAAAGTGAAATTTTAATGAAATAAGGAGTGTTATGTTATGACTTATGGAGGAATGGAGAAAGTGATCAATCGAAAATGTACAAGATGAAGAATATGGGCTCTCTGTTGATCGACGGTTGATCATCTTTGTCACGACCCGAAGGCAAGCCTAATAGAACCGCTGGATCAGGTGACCCGGTTCTTTTCGAGAACCTAGTTACACAGCCAAAGCGTAAAAGAAAACGAAAGACTTAACGAGAATAACATCAAGCCCAAACCCAAATCACACTGGTATGGATCTACATAGTGATCAAATAGATACATGATAGTACTAATAAAGAAATGCACTATGCAATAATTAAATCAAACAACACCAAAACTACAAACTCGAAATGTAACCAATAAGAAGGGATTGAACTGACGAAAATCCACCCATTCACGGGAAGATTAAATCACCTTCCGGGGGACTACAGAATTGCGAAACTTCATTAGTTTCATCTGATTACTAGCTTCCAATGAAAAATAATCTTATATAAACTCTAATTCTAGCCAAATTGACGAAAATCAACCATCAGATTTGAGTTTCTAAGCTTAAATCTAAAATCAACCAAAAATCCAAATTTCAAACTCAAAAATCAGAGACAAGGAACGAGTTTCTTACCAACTTCCTTCACAAATTTTGTTGGCCTTAACTTGTGTAACGACCCGATTTTCGTACATTTTAAAACGTATAATTTGGAAGACATTTTCTTTTATAAACACAGCAGAAGACTTTGATTAATAAAGCAAAATATTTGAGAATACGATAAATAAATTTTTTTTCTGTTAAAACATTTACAACTTAGAAAACATGTAAACATTTTATAAATTGAAAACTTTTTTCCTTTAACCTATAGCCTAGCTAGCCACAAGGTCTTTAATGCGTAAATCCTCGATCAACTGCTCTTATCCTTGATACCATGCATACCTACATAACCAAACTTAAATTATGAGCCTAACACTCAATAAAAAGTGAAATATATAATGAACATAATATGCACGTTATAAAACATTTTCTTTTCTTTTCCTAACGTTTATTTGCTTAGGAAAAAGGTAATGAACTTCGATTTAGCAATGAACTTGTGCTATGACGGTGAACTTGGACCATACTGGTGAACTTGTACCAGGATGATGAACTTATACAGCAACGGTGAACTTATACCATGATGGTGAACTTATTCCATCATGATGTACTTATACCATTTTCTTCTTCTTACATCTCGAGAGTGAGTAGTGAACTTTAACCTAACTTAAACCCTTCTCATTTTTTTAGAAATCTTGATGCATGAACGTTACAATTTATGATACATGAACATGTAAGAATGCATACATTTCTACATATTTCTAACACTTTGTTAACATATAAGTTCCTTAACATTTACTATGTACAACATCTACTATGAGTTCTTAATAGCAACATCAAACAACACATCAAAGCATTACATCCTCGAACTACAATGGAATCACAACTTATATGTAACAAACCTAAGTATCAAACGAACAACATCAAATCTCCAAAAATCAACATGAACAAAACCCAACATTTGTCAAAAACACTAGGATAGCATAGCCTCAAAACATGATTTTAAACAAACAGCAACAAAACATTATCCCTTAACAATGGACAACAAAAAAACCAATAACAAAACCTTAAACAACAGAGCAACATTATCAAGATCAATACTTCCTTAAAGTATCAACTTATCTTCAACGTTAACATGATCATCAATTTACTCTAACATTTATCAACACAGGCATCAAAGGAACAATCAACATGCTCTTAATAACTATGAACACAGAATATGTCATCTACCAATTCTTCCCTACCTTTCTTTTTCTTCTCTAGCAACACCTTGTTTCTCTCATGGTGATGATCTCCTTCCTCTTCTTTTGCTTCTAGTTTTTTCCTCCCTATAGAAGCTTGCACCTTTCTCTCACTATTTCTTGCAAGTTTTCTTGTTGTTCTCCTTTTTTTTCCTTCCTCATAAGCCTTCTTTCCTTAAATAAAGCCAAACTTCTCTTTTTCCAACCATCCAAGCAAAGGTGGCGCTTGGCAAAACATCCACATTGATGTCACTGCATTTTCCTACAGTCAGAATACAACATTGTAGCTCATTTTTGGTGACTTTTCAGCTTCCCGATCAATCAGGCCCTTCGAGTGATTGACCGCAAACCTTAACACTACAATCTACATAGGCCACAGTTGACCGCAAATCTTGCTGGGCTCGACCGTAAAACCTTAATTTTCACCATCTAGTGGGCGATCGACCGCAATTCTAATATTTCAACTTTGTAAGAATTTGTTTAGACCGTGATTGACCACTGCTATTCATGATCAACCGTCACATAACAGAGGACCCCAAATTCCTCATTCTGTACATACTCTGGTCAATCAACCCTTCAAGTGATCAACTAGTCTTCCTTTCAAACATACAATACTCCCATAAATCTTCATTTTCTCACAAATTATATCATAACACTATCAATATCAACATCATATCTCGCACTCCAAACATGACTTAGCTACAATAAAACTATCATGTTTCATCATCTATCACAACATTCCCACATTAAGCCCAAACATCACAATTTAAATCCATTTAATTCTCATTACTTCTAAACAACTTAGACCATAAAACAAGGGGCATGACAACGTGAAAAACAAAGATTCAAAGTAAGAAATCCTCAAACCTCCAAATCGATTTTCTTCTCTCGCGGTCGTTTCTCTCCTGTGTGTAGAACAAAGAAGAAGACTCTCTTCTTCTTTCTTTTTAATTTTTTTTTCTTATTTTGATAATTAAATAATTTATTTAATAATATATTTTATATATTAAATAAATCCAATCCAAATTTGATTAGTTTTGAACGCTATCAGATAATGGTTTTAGTGCCAAAATCATTTACCAAACTCTATTTCACTCAATTATTTACTGCTCGGTAACATCAACATTTAGCGATTTTGATCAATTGACAGAAAAATGCATACGTGGTTACTAAGCGACAAAATGGTCAACTCTTTCACATTTGACCAAAAATTAACGAAAACTTAACGCATGACATTTTAAAATTATTTTAATATCTCAGATTTTAGATCTTAATCATCTTAAAAGAAATTTCATCATGAAATTTAAAGCAAATCCAAATACACAAGTTCTAAGAAACTTTGTATTCAGTGTGATGCTCAAAGCACCTAAACCAAGAGAATCTCCCTGGAAGAATTTGATTTTCTATGGCTTGGGCTACCTTAAGCCCATAGTAAGACAAAAATCCAAGAACGTGTTTGAAACAACATCGAAGGAAACTATCATAAAACGAGCAAAGTTCACGATGACCTTACAATCCCACGAAGGCAAGGAAAGGTAACCAAGCATCCAACGAAAACCAAATCTCATGGACTTAAGGGTAACCACTGTGCCTTGACGCACCATAACTTTACTGAAACCAAGTGTTTGACACACCAAAGTAGACTGGTTAATGCAAAACCAGTCATGAACTGTTAGATATGGTACACACAACAACTGACACTTAGACACAAGTGCGTCCAGACCCAAACCATCCAACACAAACCCGACACAAGTCATGTCCCACATATAGAACAAAAACTTGAATAAGAAAAAATGCCCCTAATATGGACCTGACAGCCAACAGGGCTTAAAAATCCACGAATTTTAGCGCGACTCTAGACATTCGCTGCTACCCAGTACATAACTCTAGAAGATTTAGGCAAGGCTTTGGAAGAAACACTGCAAGTCTGAAATCCGAAAATGACATCCATGAAAGCAAACAAACTCTAATCAAACGCAATAGGTAAGGCTAGAACAAGAAATGGCTAACTCCTGAACAAGAAACCACACCAGAACACTAGTGGATCAACAAACATCTGCTTCGAAACAACAACACAAACCACAAGGCAATTGAGTACTGATCAAACCCGAAGGGTAAGACCAAAAATGCAAGGTGCCCAATCCCATAACAAAAAATGTGAAGCTGACACCACGAGATGCCCAGTGAACTATGGTTGGCAGCATCAGGACAGCTGTCAAAAACTACAAGGACAAGCAACAAGGCCAATCAAACAGCCAGAAAACCACTCTTCTAAGGGAAACACACTCGCCAAACATAGAGAATTGACAAGTTGTAACATAAAACAAACAGAGTCTGAAAGACAACACAACCTGTCACAATACAGGGGTTTCAATGGAAATGAGCGAAACAAAGCGCCAACCACAAGGTTGCCAACATGCGAACCACCCTCGCAAGAAAGAACTTCGACAACTGGGATTTAAATTTTCCAAATCTGACACAAACCTTCCGTACAACACAGACAAGGTCAATGCAGAGGCCAGAAGTAAGCCACAGGAAAACCAAATTTCTTGTTGAAGGACACGTCGCTAGTTCATTGATAGTGCAACCCACGGTCAACTGATAACATGGAACCTAGCTCTGTGATAACACCACTCAACCGACTAGAAGAAATCGCCACTTGGCTTCAACTTCAATGACCACCTGCACCTCACCCAAGAAGGAAGTGACTAACACGATGTGGAACTCTGAGAAATGAAAATGACGTTTCACTACCCAACGAAGTAGAGACTTTACCAAATGAGGGCCAACAATAGCTCACCATGAGAGGTCTTGGAAGGATCAAGAACACACTGTCCTACCTAATGAACGACTTTGAGTACAGAAACAAACGTTAATGAGAAAGACTTGAGACCCATGAACAGTGGAAGGATCTTAACATGAAAACAATGGTGCCGAGTATCAACAGGTTTCTATAGCCCACTGATGCACTCAGCACTAGAAAAGAACAATAGAGATGAAGAACACGGTCTAATTGAACTGACAGTCTCCCAGAACAACCAGTAAGGAGCAAGATCGAAGCACTATTGCAACGATCTGGATTTTTCGTAAATCGTTAAAATGCGTAAGAAATTTGAAAATTTCTTTTTAAAAGCAAAACATATTAGAGTGCGTCTAGCTGGATCACTACTGACTCTTTCTTTAAACTCGTTATGAAAATTGATTGATAAAATGTGCGAAAGCGTTATAAAATAAATCCTTATAAAAATATGGAGGAAGCGTAAATGAATCGTTTAAAGGATAAACTAAACAATGAAGTGCAAAAACAATAAACTTAATATAATTACAACCGTTTACTCATTCTTTTCTTTGCCTGGCCAGCCCCGATTCTCACGTGTGAGAAATCCTTCATCCCTGCTTCTTTATGTGTTCATCCTCTACTTATTATCTGTTCATCGTTGTACCTACACCACAAGTAAGGATGTGAGTTTTCGCCCAGTAAGAAAATGGGGGAAAACAATTATGCATATCTCTCTCTTTAATTCTTCTTGGAATGGGGGCCACCCAAACAAATTCTTTTCATTACGTTCGTTCTTCCTTCGTTCTTTACTCATACATCGAGCTGGAGATTAGAGGGTTCTTAGGGGATGGAATAGTTGGTCAGACTTCACCCTTTACTTGCAACTAGGTCCTCATTCTTATCAAGGTTGGGGGCTTTGCCTAGCCGCAGACTAGTTCCGCTACCCATCCACCCTCCAACTCCTTTTTTCTTCCCCTTTCCGGCGTATCCCACCTTCAAGGGTCCTCCCCTTCCGGCGTATCCCGCCTTCAGGGTTTCTTCTCTCCCGACATATCCCGCCCATCCTGAACATTCCTTTTTCTTAGCATTTTTCCTCACTAATACATGCGTGAGTACGACCCCAAAGGGGCACTCCCTACGATTTTCTATTAACATGAAGCATACTGCATTATAACGTACATTCACGGAAATTGAAATGCACATTGAAGTAAAAGTACTATAATTGAAGTTGGCCATATAATGAATCACAATAATTGAAAACATACATAGATACAAGGAACAATTATGATATCGAATTGAACAAGATGAGACAATAAAGTAACATACGACAAGTTTCAATTTAACTAAACATGCTCATTAAACTAAGCTAAGCTAAACATGGAAACATGATGTAAGCAAAAAATAACGGAAACATGCTTGTAAATTGGAAATCTTTATTCTAGTTGTTAAGCATACTTTTATTTCAATTCGTTCAAACATGCTATATTTAATAGGCTAGTTATTATCCCAGTTAATTACATGCTCAACAAATTGGTCAACATACTCAAGGTTTAGTCATTAATTAAACATGCTTGAATTGATTAACATACGGACATGCTCAACTAATTCAACATACTAATTACTAAACATGCTCAAGGATTGATTATTCATTACATAACTAGTTAAACATGCTTGAACTGATTATTGAACAACTAGATAGTAAATTAATAAACTAACAAGTTCAAGTCTAATCAATTATTCCATTTGAGTAAATTAACATGCTTTTGATCACTCTAATCAATTACATGCTCAAGTTAATTAAACATGCTAGTTAAGTACTTGTTAACATGCTAGAAAATAAATGGCAATTCAAATGGTTTTTAGGCTTGGACTACTAAATAGGTTACATGCTCATTGATTATATTTAACATGCTTAATGGTTTAGCAATTATTGATTAACATTTAGCTAAATGGCAGAACAATCAAAAGAAATGATCACATTATAAACATTCAGCAACATCATAAAAACTCTTAGCTCATTTCCAGACTTGTCATTCCCATTCATACCCATTGATCATTCACGTTTTCAGCATTATCACCATTTATCGCTAGAAATTACGGAACTCATATGCAGTCAAGGAAATTATTTATAGCAGCATATATATATATATATATAATGGCAGAACCGTCACTCAAGAGAGGCAACACAAGTAAAGAGAACAATCGACAGTCAACATAGAACTGCAGAGTACTAATAAATCTATACTATAATGAGGGAAAACATTTCGCATGATAAAACGTTGAATTCACAGAACCATCAAGGAATATCACAAAACTACAATACGCTACATAACACATAACGTAAACTAACGCACTCTACTTGTGGTTTAGGGCCTCCAATTGGCCAAAACACACCCAAGTTCCTAGCCTCGAGCTTTAATGCGCATTAGCGTTTAGTTGCAAATTCTTCTTTCTTCCTCCTTTCAATACCTTCACAAATTAGTAATGTTCATCATTAATCTAATTGATTAATCAACTTATAACCATAACGTCTCTTTCCTATTCTGAATCCTTAGTAGTTCTAGGAACTCATTAACACCTAGAGCGAATCATAGCATATTCTATTAACCAATCAAATTATTAACATACGTTTATCCAAATCGTGTAGAACACTTAACTTGATGATCACTGTGCATGAAGTTAACCCAATATACATGCATACTAGATTTCATGAACTATAACTTAACAACCAACATAACATGTATATTAATCTCTTTATCCAAATAGAGCGGCAGCGGTAAAATCATCCATTACAAACAATGCCATAAGACTTTCACAATATCATAGTTCCACCAACAACCAAAACGTAGAGTATGTTCATGCTTCAATAACGAACTATAATACAGTAGCCAAATCATTCCAATTATCGTGACATGCCAAAATGGATCATAAAGCAGTTTCTGCACAGTACGATAACTAGTAGGTATATTCCATCTAACAACTCACCCAACTGAGAGATTAACTTATCACAACAAAGCTAAATCCAAAATAACAGCAATATCCAGAATGACAAAGGCTAAACTGTAATCGGTTCAACATAGTGTAATCCATAAAATTCCAGAACATAATCTCAATGAATTTTCAAACCAACAACAGCTAAATGAAGATCGTTACCTGCAGCTCATACATAGTCCATACCCCGGAGAACCCGAAAGCTCTAGCCCCTCGGCTAACAACTCAACACCCAAGAGCTCCACCTCTATCCAAGTCGTAGAAATTCATAAACAATAGGTTACCCCATCAAGTAGCTCATCCAGAAATCCATAACTGAATGGCCAGAAAACTGAAACTACCTAAAACAAAACAACCAAGAAGGAAGCTTACCAAAAAGCAGGGCAGACCCAAGGGTTCCCTGGCTAGGCCCTCTCCTTCATGGCTTGGTCCCTTTCTGTTTTGCAGCCACCAGGAGGGAACTGCTCTTTCCCAAGGAAAGGGCAGAAAACATGAGCTCTCACTCCACACCCGAGGAGTCCTCCATCTCCTTCACACTCTGCTTCATGTCTCCCATCTCCTTTCCCTCCTCCTTCTCATAGCTATGACATTCTATCTCCTCCCCGGCCCATCTCTGTATATCACCACTAGAGAGGGGACACTCTCTGCTAATGCCCATGGTAGAGAGTGACATTCTCCTAGTACTCTCGACCAGCCCCTGTAGGTTTTCTGAGTGTGCTCCCCATGCTGGACTTGCTGTCCACTTCATCAGAACAAAAACCAGAGCAAGAAAGTACCTGTTCGGTCCAAACCACAGCCGATCCAGCTTGAACCAACCCGTCCACCATAACTGAAACCCCCTGCCACATCGACCCAAAGCGTCAATCGCAACCCGTCGCTCGCCAACCCTTCGCCTGCTCCTTCGTCGTCGCCATCACTGCCCGTCGCTATTCCATTGTCGAGCAGCACCGGGAGACGACAGAGCATCAACGCTCCTTCTGACCTAACCCCCAAACAGATGACTTGCGAGCCGAAAACCCAAAATCATCGACGCCATCAGCTCGCCATTCAGCGGGCGACGTCTCCCGAGCCTTCGCTGGCTCATTGTTGTCTCGCCGTTGTCTCGCCGCTCCCTCTCGCCCTGTTCGCTCTCTCTCTGGCTTTTCTCCCTCCCTCTCATTCTTCTTTCTCTTTTTTGCAAAGGCTAAAGGCCATTTTGCTTTCATCCAGACCGGTTCACCTCATCCCTTCCCACAATTTCCTTTCCTTTTGTTTTAAATCTCATCTTAAATCCTAATTA
This sequence comes from Begonia loranthoides, assembly GCA_022433065.1. Lineage (NCBI taxonomy): Eukaryota > Viridiplantae > Streptophyta > Magnoliopsida > Cucurbitales > Begoniaceae > Begonia > Begonia loranthoides. The sequence goes on along the minus strand of CM039486.1, from coordinate 20,855,503 downwards.
ATTGAAATTAATATATATATATATTTGTGTGTGTGTGTGTATACTCTCGACTTACCCTAACTGTCGTAAAAGGGTTATTACAGATCCGATTTAAATTTCTTAATTCCATTTCCTAAATGGATTTCCATCAATTAAACCTCTAATAATTCTCTTAAATTATAACCTAACGGTTATGTCATCGGTAATAGTTGGTATCGGAGGGTCCCAGCTTTTTAAAACCGATTCTGTATACTGTCTGCCAACACAAGATTCGACGTAGAAATACTTCATCGACTGTAAGTATTATAATTAGTTCTTTTCTTTACGTAATTATTAAATGTTTGTTGGTGGGACAACAATCCCGTCACTTGGAGGAGTTATGGGAAATGTAGTGAAAGTAGCACAGTTTTTAGGATACTTGTAAATGATGTAAGCAATTGTGGTTCTCTTGATAAAATAGAATGATAGCTGTGATAAAAGATAAATGATACTAGAACTGCTTGGGTTTTGGGTGCAGGAATTAGCTTTTGGGGAGTAAAGAAACAGGGGAGACTCTGCCCAAATTTTTGGAAAAAAAGATAAGTGGAAAATAAATTCTGCGTGAACTAGACAATTTGGTTAAGTCGTCTATACTGCAAGGAATTAGATATGAGGGTGGATTATTATGAGAAAGAAGAACATTGGGGTTAGTGACTAAGCTGAATTATGAGGACGATAATTAGTTAGTCAAGTGCTTATCCACTCGATCAAAATTATTAAGGATATGTAGAGCGTGTTTGGATCTTTAGCAATGGATCGTTG
>CM039486.1:20831951-20854363 GCA_022433065.1 Begonia loranthoides | reverse complement strand
AGTGGATAAGCACTTGACTAACTAATTATCGTCCTCATAATTCAGCTTAGTCACTAACCCCAATGTTCTTCTTTCTCATAATAATCCAACCTCATATCTAATTCCTTGCAGTATAGACGACTTAACCAAATTGTCTAGTTCACGCAGAATTTATTTTCCACTTATCTTTTTTTCCAAAAATTTGGGCAGAGTCTCCCCTGTTTCTTTACTCCCCAAAAGCTAATTCCTGCACCCAAAACCCAAGCAGTTCCAGTATCATTTATCTTTTATCACAGCTATCATTCTATTTATCAAGAGAACCACAATTGCTTACATCATTTACAAGTATCCTAAAAACTGTGCTACTTTCACTACATTTCCCATAATTCCTCCAAGTGACGGGATTGTTGTCCCACCAATAAACATTTAATAATTAGGTAAAGAAAAGAACTAATTATAATACTTACAGTCGATGAAGTATTTCAACGTCGAATCTTGTGTTGGCAGGCAGTATACAGAATCGGTTTTAAAAAGCCGGGACCCTCCGATACCAACTATTACCGAGGACATAACCGTTAGGTTATAATTTAAGAGAATTATTAGAGGTTTAATTGATGGAAATCTATTTGGGAAATGGAATTAAGAAATTTAAATCGGATCTGTAATAACCCTTTTACGACAGTTAGGGTAAGTCGAGAGTATACACACACACACACACACAAATATATATATATTAATGTCAATTAATTAGGATTTAAGATGAGATTTAAAACAAAAGGAAAGGAAATTGTGGGAAGGGATGAGGTGAACCGGTCTGGATGAAAGCAAAATGGCCTTCAGCCTTTGCAAAAAAGAGAAAGAAGAATGAGAGGGAGGGAGAAAAGCCAGAGAGAGAGCGAGCAGGGCGAGAGGGAGCGGCGAGACAACGGCGAGACAACAATGAGCCAGCGAAGGCCTGGGAGACGTCGCCCGGTGAATGGCGAGCCGATGGCGTCGATGATTTTGGGTTTTCGGCTCGCAAGTCATCTGTTTGGGGGTTAGGTCAGAAGGAGCGTTGATGCTCTGTCGTCTCCCGGTGCTGCTCAACATTGGAATAGCGACGGGCAGTGATGGCGACGATGAAGGAGCAGACGAAGGGTTGGCGAGCGACGGGTTGCGATTGACGCTTTGGGTCGATGTGGCAGGGGGTTTCAGTTATGGCGGACGGGTTGGTTCAAGCTGGATCGGCTGTGGTTTGGACCGAACAGGTACTTTCTTGCTCTGGTTTTTGTTCTGATGAAGTGGACAGCAAGTCCAGCATGGGGAGCACACTCAAAAACCCTACAGGGGCTGGTCGAGAGTACTAGGAGAATGTCACTCTCTACCATGGGCATTAGCAGAGAGTGTCCCCTCTCTGGTGGTGATATACAGAGATGGGCCGGGGAGGAGATAGAATGTCATAGCTTTGAGAAGGAGGAGGGAAAGGAGATGGGAGACATGAAGCAGAGTGTGAAGGAGATGGAGGACTCCTCGGGTGTGGAGTGAGAGCTCATGTTTTCTATCCTTTCCTTGGGAAAGAGCAGTTCCCTCCTGGTGGCTGCAAAACAGAAAGGGACTGAGCCATGAAGGAGAGGGCCTAGCCAGGGAACCCTTGGGTCTGCCCTGCTTTTTGGTAAGCTTCCTTCTTGGTTTTTTTGTTTTAGGTAGTTTCAGTTTTCTGGCCATTCAGTTATGGATTTCTGGATGAGCTACTTGATGGGGTAACCTATTGTTTATGAATTTCTACGACTTGGATAGAGGTGGAGCTCTTGGGTGTTGAGTTGTTAGCCGAGGGGCTAGAGCTTTTGGGTTCTCCGGGGTATGGACTATGTATGAGCTGCAGGTAACGATCTTCATTTAGCTGTTGTTGGTTTGAAAATTCATTGAGATTATGTTCTGGAATTTTATGGATTACACTATGTTGAACCGATTACAGTTTAGCCTTTGTCATTCTGGATATTGCTGTTATTTTGGATTTAGCTTTGTTGTGATAAGTTAATCTCTCAGTTGGGTGAGTTGTTAGATGGAATATACCTACTAGTTATCGTACTGTGCAGAAACTGCTTTATGATCCGTTTTGGCATTTCGCGATAATTGGAATGATTTGGCTACTATATTATAGTTCGTTATTGAAGCATGAACATACTCTACGTTTTGGTTGTTGGTGGAACTATGATATTGTGAAAGTCTTATGGCATTGTTTGTAATGGATGATTTTACCGCTGCCGCTCTATTTGGATAAAGAGATTAATATACATGTTATGTTGGTTGTTAAGTTATAGTTCATGAAATCTAGTATGCGTGTATATTGGGTTAACTTCATGCACAGTGAGATCAAGTTAAGTGTTCTACACGATTTGGATAAACGTATGTTAATAATTTGATTGGTTATTAGAATATGCTATGATTCACTCTAGGTGTTAATGAGTTCCTAGAACTACTAAGGATTCAGAATAGGAAAGAGACGTTATGGTTATAAGTTGATTAATCAATTAGATTAATGATGAACATTACTAATTTGTGAAGGTATTGAAAGGAGGAAGAAAGAAGAATTTGCAAGTAAATGCTAATGCGCATTAAAGCTCGAGGCTAGGAACTTGGGTGTATTTTGGCCAGTTGGAGGCCCTACACCACAAGTAGAGTGCGTTAGTTTATGTTATGTGTTATGTAGCGTATTGTAGTTTTGTGATATTCCTTGATGGTTCTGTGAATTCAACGTTTTATCATGCGAAATGTTTTCCCTCATTATAGTATAGATTTATTAGTACTCTACAGTTCTATGTTGACTGTCGATTGTTCTCTTTACTTGTGTTGCCTCTCTTGAGTGACGGTTCTGCCATTATATATATATATATATATGCTGCTATAAATAATTTCCTTGACTGCATATGAGTTCCGTAATTTCTAGCGATAAATGGTGATAATGCTGAAAACGTGAATGATCAATGGGTATGAATGGGAATGACAAGTCTGGAAATGAGCTAAGAGTTTTTATGATGTTGCTAAATGTTTATAATGTGATCATTTCTTTTGATTGTTCTGCCATTTAGCTAAATGTTAATCAATAATTGCTAAACCATTAAGCATGTTAAATATAATCAATGAGCATGTAACCTATTTAGTAGTCCAAGCCTATAAACCATTTGAATTTCCATTTATTTTCTAGCATGTTAACAAGTACTTAACTAGCATGTTTAATTAACTTGAGCATGTAATTGATTAGAGTGATCAAAAGCATGTTAATTTACTCAAATGGAATAATTGATTAGACTTGAACTTGTTAGTTTATTAATTTACTATCTAGTTGTTCAATAATCAGTTCAAGCATGTTTAACTAGTTATGTAATGAATAATCAATCCTTGAGCATGTTTAGTAATTAGTATGTTGAATTAGTTGAGCATGTCCGTATGTTAATCAATTCAAGCATGTTTAATTAATGACTAAACCTTGAGTATGTTGACCAATTTGTTGAGCATGTAATTAACTGGGATAATAACTAGCCTATTAAATATAGCATGTTTGAACTAATTGAAATAAAAGTATGCTTAACAACTAGAATAAAGATTTCCAATTTACAAGCATGTTTCCGTTATTTTTTGCTTACATCATGTTTCCATGTTTAGCTTAGCTTAGTTTAATGAGCATGTTTAGTTAAATTGAAACTTGTCCTATGTTACTTTATTGTCTCATCTTGTTCAATTCGATATCATAATTGTTCCTTGTATCTATGTATGTTTTCAATTATTGTGATTCATTATATGGCCAAGTTCAATTATAGTACTTTTACTTCAATGTGCATTTCAATTTCCGTGAATGTACGTTATAATGCAGTATGCTTCATGTTAATAGAAAATCGTAGGGAGTGCCCCTTTGGGGTCGTACTCACGCATGTATGAGTGAGGAAAAATGCTAAGAAAAAGGAATGTTCAGAATGGGCGAGATATGTCGGGAGAGAAGAAACCCTGAAGGCGGGATATGCCGGAAGGGGAGGACCCTTGAAGGTGGGATACGCCGAAAAGGGGAAGAAAAAGGGAGTTGGAGGGTGGATGGGTAGCGGAACTAGTCTGCGGCTAGGCAATGCCCCCAACCTTGACAAGAATGAGGACCTAGTTGCAAGTAAAGGGTGAAGTCTGACCAACTATTCCATCCCCTAAGAACCCTCTAATCTCCAGCTCGATGTATGAGTAAAGAACGAAGGAAGAACGAACGTAATGAAAAGAATTTGTTTGGGTGGCCCCCATTCCAAGAAGAATTAAAGAGAGAGATATGCATAATTGTTTTCCCCCATTTTCTTACTGGGCGAAAACTAACATCCTTACTTGTGGTGTAGGTACAACGATGAACAGATAATAAGTAGAGGATGAACACATAAAGAAGCAGGGATGAATGATTTCTCACACGCGAGAATCGGGGCTTGCCAGGAAAAGAAAAGAATGAGTAAACGATTGTAATTATATTAAGTTTATTGTTTTTGCACTTCATTGTTTAGTTTATCCTTTAAACGATTCATTTACGCTTCCTCCATATTTTTATAAGGATTTATTTTATAACGCTTTCGCACATTTTATCAATCAATTTTCATAACGAGTTTAAAGAAAGAGTCAGTAGTGATCCAGCTAGACGCACTCTAATATGTTTTGCTTTTAAAAAGAAATTTTCAAATTTCTTACGCATTTTAACGATTTACGAAAAATACAGATCGTTGCAATAGTGCTTCGATCTTGCTCCTTACTGGTTGTTCTGGGAGACTGTCAGTTCGATTAGATCGTGTTCTTCATCTGTATTGTTCTTTTCTAGTGCTGAGTGCATCAGTGGGCTATAGAAACCTGTTGATAGTCGACACCATTGTTTTCATGTTAAGATCCTTCCACTGTTCATGGGTCTCAAGTCTTTCTCATTAACGTTTGTTTCTGTACTCAAAGTCGTTCATTAGGTAGGATAGTGTGTTCTTGATCCTTCCAAGACCTCTCATGGTGAGCTGTTGTTGGCCCTCATTTGGTAAAGTCTCTGCTTCGTTGGGTAGTGAAACGTCATTTTCATTTCTCTGAGTTCCACATCGTGTTAGTCACTTCCTTCTTGGGTGAGGTGCAGGTGGTCATTGAAGTTGAAGCCAAGTGGCGATTTCTACTAGTCGGTTGAGTGGTGTTATCACAGAGCTAGGTTCCATGTTATCAGTTGACCGTGGGTTACACTATCAATGAACTAGCGACGTGTCCTTCAACAAGAAATTTGGTTTTCCTGTGGCTTACTTCTGGCCTCTGCATTGACCTTGTCTGTGTTGTACGGAAGGTTTGTGTCAGATTTGGAAAATTTAAATCCCAGTTGTCGAAGTTCTTTCTTGCGAGGGTGGTTCGCATGTTGGCAACCTTGTGGTTGGCGCTTTGTTTCGCTCATTTCCATTGAAACCCCTGTATTGTGACAGGTTGTGTTGTCTTTCAGACTCTGTTTGTTTTATGTTACAACTTGTCAATTCTCTATGTTTGGCGAGTGTGTTTCCCTTAGAGGAGTGGTTTTCTAGCTGTTTGATTGGCCTTGTTGCTTGTCCTTGTAGTTTTGGACAGCTGTCCTGATGCTGCCAACCATAGTTCACTGGGCATCTCGTGGTGTCAGCTTCACATTTTTTGTTATGGGATTGGGCACCTTGCATTTTTGGTCTTACCCTTCGGGTTTGATCAGTACTCAATTGCCTTGTGGTTTGTGTTGTTGTTTCGAAGCAGATGTTTGTTGATCCACTAGTGTTCTGGTGTGGTTTCTTGTTCAGGAGTTAGCCATTTCTTGTTCTAGGCTTACCTATTGCGTTTGATTAGAGTTTGTTTGCTTTCGTGGATGTCATTTTCAGATTTCAGACTTGCAGTGTTTCTTCCAAAGCCTTGCCTAAATCTTCTAGAGTTATGTACTGGGTAGCAGCGAATGTCTAGAGTCGCGCTAGAATTCGTGGATTTTTAAGCCCTGTTGGCTGTCAGGTCCATATTAGGGGCATTTTTTCTTATTCAAGTTTTTGTTGTATATGTGGGACTTGACTTGTGTCGGGTTTGTGTTGGATGGTTTGGGTCTGGACGCACTTGTGTCTAAGTGTCAGTTGTTGTGTGTGCCATATCTAACAGTTCATGACTGGTTTTTCATTAACCAGTCTACTTTGGTGTGTCAGACACTTGGTTTCGGTAAAGTTATGGTGCGTCAAGGCATAGTGGTTATCCTTAAGTCCATGAGATTTGGTTTTCGTTGGATGCTTGGTTACCTTTCCTTGCCTTCATGGGATTGTAAGGTCATTGTGAACTTTGCTCGTTTTATGATAGTTTCCTTCGATGTTGTTTCAAACACGTTCTTGGATTTTTGTCTTACTATGGGCTTAAGGTAGCCCAAGCCATAGAAAATCAAATTCTTCGGGGGAGATTCTCTTGGTTTAGGTGCTTTGAGCATCACACTGAATACAAAGTTTCTTAGAACTTGTGTATTTGGATTTGTTTTAAATTTCATGATGAAATTTCTTTTAAGATGATTAAGATCTAAAATCTGAGATATTAAAATAATTTTAAAATGTCATGCATTAAGTTTTCGCTAATTTTTGGTCAAATGTGAAAGAGTTGACCATTTTGTCGCTTAGTAACCACGTATGCATTTTTCGGTCAATTGATCAAAATCGCTAAATGTTGATGTTACCGAGCAGTAAATAATTGAGTGAAATAGAGTTTGGTAAATGATTTTGGCACTAAAACCATTATCTGATAGCGTTCAAAACTAATCAAATTTGGATTGGATTTATTTAATATATAAAATATATTATTAAATAAATTATTTAATTATCAAAATAAGAAAAAAAAAATTAAAAAAAAAAAAGAAGAGAGTCTTCTTCTTTGTTCTACACACAGGAGAGAAACGACCGCGAGAGAAGAAAATCGATTTGGAGGTTTGAGGATTTCTTACTTTGAATCTTTGTTTTTCACGTTGTCATGCCCCTTGTTTTATTGTCTAAGTTGTTTAGAAGTAATGAGAATTAAATGGATTTAAATTGTGATGTTTGGGCTTAATGTGGGAATGTTGTGATAGATGATGAAACATGAGAGTTTTATTGTAGCTAAGTCATGTTTGGAGTGCGAGATATGATGTTGATATTGATAGTGTTATGATATAATTTGTGAGAAAATGAAGATTTATGGGAGTATTGTATGTTTGAAGGGAAGACTAGTTGATCACTTGAAGGGTTGATTGACCAGAGTATGTACAGAATGAGGAATTTGGGGTCCTCTATTATGTGACGGTTGATCATGAATAGCAGTGGTCAATCACGGTCTAAACAAATTCTTACAAAGTTGAAATATTGGAATTGCGGTCGAACGCCCACTAGATGGTGAAAATTAAGGTTTTATGGTCGAGCCCGGCAAGATTTGCGGTCAACTGTGGCCTATGTAGATTGTAGTGTTAAGGTTTGCGGTCAATCACTCGAAGGGCCTAATTGATCGGGAAGCTGAAAAGTCACAAAAAATGAGCTACAATGTTGTATTCTGACTGTAGGAAAATGCAGTGACATCAATGTGGATGTTTTGCCAAGCGCCACCTTTGCTTGGATGGTTGGAAAAAGAGAAGTTTGGCTTTATTTAAGGAAAGAAGGCTTATGAGGAAGGAAAAAAAAGGAGAACAACAAGAAAACTTGCAAGAAATAGTGAGAGAAAGGTGCAAGCTTCTATAGGGAGGAAAAAACTAGAAGCAAAAGAAGAGGAAGGAGATCATCACCATGAGAGAAACAAGGTGTCGCTAGAGAAGAAAAAGAAAGGTAGGGAAGAATTGGTAGATGACATATTCTGTGTTCATAGTTATTAAGAGCATGTTGATTGTTCCTTTGATGCCTGTGTTGATAAATGTTAGAGTAAATTGATGATCATGTTAACGTTGAAGATAAGTTGATACCTTAAGGAAGTATTGATCTTGATAATGTTGCTCTGTTGTTTAAGGTTTTGTTATTGGTTTTTTTGTTGTCCGATAACTATTGTTAAGGAATAATGTTTTGTTGTTGTTTGTTTAAAATCATGTTTTGAGGCTATGCTATCCTAGTGTGTTTGACAAATGTTGGGTTTTGTTCATGTTGATTTTTGGAGATTTGATGTTGCTCGTTTGATACTTAGGTTTGTTACATATAAGTTGTGATTCCATTGTAGTTCGAGGATGTAATGCTTTGATGTGTTGTTTGATGTTGCTATTAAGAACTCATAGTAGATGTTGTACATAGTAAATGTTAAGGAACTTATATGTTAATAAAGTGTTAGAAATATGTAGAAATGTATGCATTCTTACATGTTCATGTATCATAAATTGTAACGTTCATGCATCAAGATTTCTAAAAAAATGAGAAGGGTTTAAGTTAGGTTAAAGTTCACTACTCACTCTCGAGATGTAAGAAGAAAGAAAATGGTATAAGTACATCATGATGGAATAAGTTCACCATCATGGTATAAGTTCACCGTTGCTGTATAAGTTCATCATTCTGGTACAAGTTCACCAGTATGGTCCAAGTTCACCGTCATAGCACAAGTTCATCGCTAATCGAAGTTCATTACCATTTTCCTAAGCAAATAAACGTTAGGAAAAGAAAAGAAAATGTTTTATAACGTGCATATTATGTTCATTATATATTTCACTTTTTATTGAGTGTTAGGCTCATAATTTAAATTTGGTTATGTAGGTATGCATGGTATCAAGGATAGGAGCAGTTGATCGAGGATTTACGCATTAAAGACCTTGTGGCTAGCTAGGCTATAGGTTAAAGGAAAAAAGTTTTCAATTTATAAAATGTTTACATGTTTTCTAAGTTGTAAATGTTTTAACAGAAAAAAAATTTATTTATCGTATTCTCAAATATTTTGCTTTATTAATCAAAGTCTTCTGCTGTGTTTATAAAAGAAAATGTCTTCCAAATTATACGTTTTAAAATGTACAAAAATCGGGTCGTTACACACGTTAAGGCCAACAAAATTTGTGAAGGAAGTTGGTAAGAAACTCGTTCCTAGTCTCTGATTTTTGAGTTTGAAATTTGGATTTTTGGTTGATTTTAGATTTAAGCTTAGAAACTTAAATCTGATGGTTGATTTTCGTCAATTTGGCTAGAATTAGAGTTTATATAAGATTAATTTCATTGGTTACAGTTCGAGTTTGTAGTTTTGGTGTTGTTTGATTTAATTATTGCATAGTGCATTTCTTTATTTGTACTATCATGTATCTAGTTGATCACTATGTAGATCCAAACCTGTGAGATTTGGGTTTGGGCTTGATGTTATTCTCGTTAAGTCTTTCGTTTTCTTTTACGCTTTGGCTGTGTAACTGGGTTCTCGAAAAGAACCGGGTCACCTGATCCAGCGGTTCTATTAGGCTCGCCTTCGGGTCGTGACAAAGATGATCAACCGTCGATCAACAGAGAGCCCATATTCTTCATCTTGTACATTTTCGATTGATCACTTTCTCCATTCCTCCATAATTCATAACATAACACTCCTTATTTCATTAAAATTTCACTTTTTCAAACAACAATTCTCATCACAATCAATATAATATACCATCAAACACATTCCAAGCAAAACTTAGATGATAAAATTCAGGGTATTACACAAACATTATAATTGTACAAAGTTTGCAAATGTTACTTCAAAGAAACTATTTTTAGTTATATCTACAAAAGTTATACAACATTTGCAATGTGTGCCGCAATTTAAATTAGACAATAAATATTTTAAGTAATTAAATAGTTTGATTACTTATTGATTGGCTGTTACCAATAGTGGCACCATTTAGTCGTCTCTTTGTGGATTATGCTGTTGAAAACCCTAGATAACTCTCCTCAAGGAAACAATGAGCGGCCTGTGGGAGATTTCGCTTTGAGTTTGAAGTTTGTATAGAGAAACTAAGGTAAGTTAAATTTTTGATGTGTTGTGATATAGATTTTATGAAAATAATTGAAGTTTTGATCAACCAATCTAAACTACGTTTTAAGTTCTATACATCGGGTTGAATCGTTACGATTTAGAACTCTAAAGCTTTGGAAACTCAAACATATTCAAGAGGTGAAACTTGATTCCATATCACTATTCATCTATAATTCGAATTGAAGTTTTTTGGTAAAATTGAAAAGTTGGTTTAAAATTTAAAGTTTGAAAATTTATGCTATAAATGTTCAATTGTTGCAAGATAACAAGACATACCTTGATTTTGATTGAATCTAGACTATTTTTCATCAGATTTTGGGGTAAATAAATTTTGATTTTTGGAGTTGTAAATTGATTTTACAACACAACAGTCAATCATTAAGGTCAGAAATCGATTGACCAAATTGATGATAGAGATGTCGACGTTCAAGATGCGGACGACCAAACTAAAACTCTAGTCGACCCGACCCCTTTTGAGGTAGACTGAACACTTCTAAAGTCCTCTAAAATAGATTTTAAAGTTGGATTTTTGTGGGATTTATTATGTAGGTTCCTTGAGTTGGTTTGTATCCTAGTAATGGGTGTCAATAAACTTTTGAGAGTTTACAAAAATGTATTGATACAGATATAATCATTGATAGGTTCTAAGTCTTGATAAAGAAATTAGATATTTTGAAGTTTCGGATATTGGGCTTAGTTTTGGTAGGCCGGTTGAGGTATGAGTTTATTTTCATAGCAACATTATATCATTTTTCTTAAAATTTTATTTTTAAACATGTTCTCATAGAATAGACATGTCCATTTTTGTATGGCTCGTCAATTTTCGTATTACATATGTCTTTTCACATAACATGTTTTATTTTGAACATGTATATTATCTTAAATAATCAACTTGATCACATGAACAAAGTTTGATCGACTCATGCAGGGATCTTGTTTTATTTACGCACATTCGACCATTGAATGATGTATTTGATTAAAGTTAATTAGAGTTATGAGATAGTTGTATGTGTCATGTGGTTGGGCGTAAAAATTTAAACTTGATTAGGGTCATTTGTGTCTGTTGTGATCCCCGAGTATCATCGTTATTATTGTTACTGGCGATGACTGGGTGTGCTTGGAGTCCATGAGTGGCTCCATTTTCACTGAAGTTTTGTACATTAGTGGGTTATTTCTTATTACGTACCACGCTATAGTGAACTATTTTAAAACTTACTCTAATATACATTTTATAATCAGATGCATAAAATATTTGGTCTTAGCATACTCGAATATTGGGTTTACCTCTACTTGAATATGAAATTACATCCCTATTGACTTTAGTCGACTTAGTGCAAACGATTCTCCGATTTTTAAAATTTAATTTGGAAATCCCCAATTGTCGGCAAAGAAGTGAACACGACAGTGTACTTTTCTAATTTTATAATTTTCTTTGAGAGATATTCTTTGTGAGATTAGACCTTGTTAGACATTGTCTCAATTAAAATTTTATTTCACTTTTACTTTTTGGCATGGATATTTTTATGGACATATGTTAATGTATCATCTTTAATGTCACTAATATACCTTTAGATTATCCAAATGTTTGGGCCCTAACTAAATTTGTAATGCCCGAAGCATTAAAACTCTTTTTCTTGTTTTTTTTTTAAATACGTCATACATAAAATCGTGTCTTTAAAACCATACACTACAGAAGTCTTTAAAATAAATTTCTTTTGAAAACAAAGCTTAGTAAAACTTAACATTTATTAAATATCCTTTTAAAACCTTTGCAATGGAAGTCTCAACAAAACTTAACTAACTCAAACATAGTAAAATCCATAATTTAAGTGAAAAAAAGCATTTATAAAGATGTTTTTACAATAAACATAGCTTTAAACAAAAAGGTTTATGACTCATTCTTAAAAATTTCATCTTTCCCTTAATCTTCATACACTGGTCAACTTTGCTTTGACAACGCTTTAACTTCGCCCATGAGAATTCTTCTTTATTAGTTATATCAATTGTTTCTATCATTTCTATCATCCTGTTACTCTATAAGTTTAACATTATATTCATCACAAAGTTCAAATTATGAGTCTAACACTCAGTAAGAGATCCACAAAATAATATAAGTATGCAATGCACTTTTTATAAAAACAAGTATTTTTTGTTCGTTATTTCTTTTCTTTTTTTTCTTTTAACCACCTCACAACCTTTGCCGAGATTCTTACAAGAATACCCTTCCTCAACCTTTTGTATTCTTTCTTATGTATCTTAATTTTTGTTTCTATCTTTCTTATATGAAAACATATGCATGAAAATTGTTTTCGTTCTTTTCTTGAAAAACATGATGCATGGAACATAAATGATATATGATAACAGTCTAACGTGCATGAATATAACAATAAATATATCATCAATCAACGTCTCAATATGAATAGTAACTAAGCAATAAGCATATTCATGATCAACAGCCTGAAGCCATCACATCATAACATCATGAAACAAACATCACATAACATATTCTTGATCAACATCCCATAGACATCACAAAACAAAAATCACATAACATATCCTCGATCAACAGCTCGTAAAGATCAAAGAATAACATCAAAACTCTATCGTTCCCTAGCACTTTGTGATACAACCCTAGCCCAAACACATACAAACATCTCTTACATAGTTGATAAACATGAAACAATCAACATATAACATGTCCTTGATCAATAGCCCGAAAGCATAATAAATAGAATAATCATCAAAACATACAATATCCTAGAGTCTTTGTGATGCAGGCCAAAGGCCAAGCCGGGGCAAACATATCTTACCTGTCAATCTTAGCGAAGGTATGACTGATTCGATTCATCCTATACAATGGCTTTCCCTTAATAAACAAAGAGTCTAATTGATATTTTGTAAAGCTTGTTTGGACTTGAGCGTCTTCGATGTCACAAACAACTCTCTCTTTTGGGTAAATCATTGCTATATCAAGACCAATTTGAGACCAAACTATAAGAAAATGAAGAATGTAAGAAGCTCTATAACTATTACGATGGAGGAGCGAAGCTAAAACACTTGGAGAAACAGCATGGAAAATTCCATATTTCTTTGATCTGATTCGAACGCTACTGAGAAAATGAATTGACTTTCCTTTCATCGGAAATTCCCATTTTCTAGTGTTAATAATGATTGCAATGTTGTTCAATTGATAGATACAGTTAGAGGCACAGATGTGACGACCCGATTTTTCGTAATTTCTTAAAAATTCGTAAAATTTCAAAATTTTATAAAACTCTTTTTAAAACAATATAAGAGTGCGAAATCAGACCGTCAAACCTTTTTCGTTAAAACCTAGCGGAAGCAATTGTGAAATTCCTTGATGAAACATAACTGATTTATTGCAACATAGCATAACCGATAAGAAAATCTTTTGTTTTTCTTTAGAAATACTAACCAAGTAAATACAATTTAATTACAAATCATTTATCTTTTGTTCTCTCTAGCCTAGCCAGCCACAAGTTTCGCGTGTGCAAATCCTTTACCCCTGCTTTGTTGATTTGTTCCTCGTTATTGCATACAAGTACCTACAACTACACCACAAGTAAACTGTAAGCATAAACGCTTAGTAAGGAAAAGGGTTTAATACAATTATGCTTATGACTCTCTTTAGTTCTTTTTAGAATGGGAGCCACCCAAACCAATTCTTTCATTACGTTCGTTCTTTACTCGTACTTCGAGCTAGAGATTGGAGGAATCCGTGGCGGTAGGGTAGATCTTTGTCGGCTTCAACCACCTAGAGTAGACAGTCCCGACAAGGGAAAGGTAACATTCTCTTTTAAATTCGGTCTACCTAGCTGATCCATACTTATCCTACCATCCCCCAACTCCTTTTTTCTTCTTTTTCATCATTTTCATCATTTTCTTCGTTTTCTTAACATTTTCCTCACATAATGCATATGTGAGTACCACCACCAAGGTGGCACTCCCTATTAGTTTCTATTAACATGATGCATGACCATACATTCTCATCCTAACATAATGCATGATGCATTATAATAAAACATTATTAGAAATTGAAGTGCGCATATAAGTAATTGAAAGCAACTGTAATTGAAAGCGCATATAAAGAAAGTAAAGCATATAATAGAAGGAAATAACTACGCACAACAGAAAACAAGTACAATATAGAATTGAAACAGCGAATGCATACTAGTAAAGGGGTCGTACGGTAAACATATAAGTAATCTATTTAAACTAACATCCTTAGGCAATTAGAAATAAAGACATGCATAGACAACAAATAATGAAAACATGCTTGTAAATTCATAATTTCCTATCCTAGTTGATTAAGCATGATTTTATTCTAATTGATTAAACATGTTATACTTCAATAGTCTAGTTTAGTTAATTAACTGATTAATTAATTAAGCATGCTCAGATAAGTTGGTTAAACATACAAAGATTGAACATACGAGCATAATTATAAATCATTATCCTAGTTAATTACATGTTCAAGTCTGGTTAATTACTCTAACCAATTTACATGCTCAACTTCTAATTGAGTTAATTACTCTAGTGAATTAACACGCTCAAGGAATAATTAACAACTAGTTAAACATGCTCATATAATTGTCATCCTAATTAACTGCACACATTCAGATTAGGAAACGGAATTGATAGAACAATATACACATAGATCAATAGAAATGACAATAAACGCGGAGAGACTTAAGATAGACAACAAGTAATTAATAAAGAACAGAACAGTTAAGGGAATTCTTGCTCATTTATGCTTTTTTCCTTAGTTCATCATTCTACACCCATCATTAAATCACTAAGCATTCATGACATTAATTTCTATCAAGTAAGGCATTTGCAGTAAAGAAAATGAACTAACACTAAAGGAAGCGTCTAAAGAGTACCAACAAGGAAAGACATTTGAGCATGGAACTAGCAAGAAATGAATTAATATCAAACAATAGTTAACTAACATGTATGAAGATTAATAGTTAATTTAATTGATAAATCTAACCACCTAATTAATTACATGCTCAAATAATAATTAACATGCTTAAGTTGCTTAACATGCTTAAGTCAATCAACATGCTTAGATCTAATTAATCACTCTAGTTTAGTTAATCACTCTAGTTAAATTATTTAACATGCTTAAGTTATAATTAACAGGCTTAAGTTGATTAACATACTTAAGTTAATTAACATGCTCAAGTCTAATTTAATTACTCTAGTTAGTTAATCATTCTAATTGATTGACATGCATCAAGACTTAATCAATTTATTAAACATGCTCAACTTGTAAATTGATTGTTGTCTTAATTAATGTGCTCAATGAAGTGATTAACAACTGTTAATTAGTTGACTAAGTCGTTTATTAAACATGCTTTTACAAATCTAATGTTCTAATCAAATAACCTAGGTGATGAACATATTATTAAACGTGCTTCAAGGATTTATTATAGGATTAACATGCTCAAATTAACAGGTTTGATTAACTAAGGAAAACCATCTAACTATCGTAGAGATATTTAAGAAATTGAAATAACAAAACAATGTGTATGTCTATGTTTATGGCACAAGTAATATATTAACTGAAAGTAAGGCAGAAAATTCATATAGCAGAATAAAATCAAAGGGACCCTTCGGTAATTCATCATTCATTAGCTCATTTATCATTCATTAAGCCTTCTTCACAACATTATCTCTATCAAGACAGTAAAAGAAGTGCCATAACAAAGTCACACGAAATTTAAGAACAGAATATCCTCCAAAGAATAATAGCTGTAAATCAACTAATGAACTATCAACCATCAACTAACAATCAACTACAGCAACAACATTAAAAAAATCAGAGGACACTAGATATAAAACTCACGCACATTACTTATGGGTAGGGCCTCCTCTGGCCAAAACACACCCAGTTCCTTATCTCGAACCTTATCGCTCGTCGACGCTTAACCGTTATCTTTTTCTTGTCCTTTCGATACCTTCACAAATTAGTAACATTTATCATTAATAATTACGACTTATAAACTTCCCTACCCTTAATTACGTATTAATTCTAGAAGTCCCTTAATACCTAAACGAAACATAACGTCCAACATAGAACAAAATCCCAAACAATTGATCGAGCACATATCCATAACAAACTAAATCCAACATATTCATTCTTCGGGAATATCTAACAGAACATACTATTCATTTATCCCTTTTATCCAATTAACAGGGCAATGAATAAATCCTCCTAACGTGCAGGTTAACAACATGCTTCACAGATTATCGTAATAGCCAAACTAATACAACAGAGGTCTAACATTCAGCAGTGACCTATATTCATGCATCAATCACTCAACAGGAGAGTAGTACTTAGAGCATAAATCCAATGATAGATTAACAACCCAACAGAGGCCTTATTTATCAATACCAACATCTAGAAAACTATAACAGTCACCAGCAGAATATACAGAGGAGTAACATCCAACAATAATTACTCAAACAATTCCAACAATAGGTAGAGAAGGATTCTATTACCTACAACACATCTGAGAGCTGCATCAACCATCCTCGAAACCTCATCAGAAGCTCTCGGCCAGAGCTCTCTCGAGAGGAAGCCTCTAGCTCCTTCACACTCTGCCTCTTGTCTCTCATTCTGCCTTTCCCTCCTCTCTGCATAGTTAACATCTCTAGCAAACCAACACTCTGCCATTCTAGAAGGCAGAGTGTTGCACTCTGCATGCCCAACAGTCTCCCCTACTCCATTCAGCTTTTCAGAGGTTGTCGCTGGAAGAGTGAAAGGGGTTGTCTGCCGATTGACTAGCACCCAGTAGGAACCGAAAATTGACGGGTTAGGACTGAACCACGTGCCGGACTGCCAGCCCAACACGAACTAAGTCCCCAGCCCCTACTTGTTGCGAAATCGCTGATTTCGTCCTTGAAATTGTGTCTCCAGCCAACGACTAAACAACATAAATGCAAAGGAGGAGGAAAACCCAATCAAACGTACCTCGAGTTGTCGCCGGAAACCACACCCACAGGATCTCCAATTCGTCTGTCCCGCGAAGCCTTAGCTGCACCTTCGTCGTTGTTCCTCGCCGCTCGCATAACGCCTCCCGCCGTCCTGAGCGTCGAGCTCTGAGCCTCCCGCGTCGTCTCTCTTCGTCGCGCCTGAGCGCTGGCTCTCCCTCTCCCTGTCGATCGCTCTCTCATTCTGTTCTCTCATCGCGAATAGCCAAAGGCCAAAGCAGAAATGCCCCCCTTTTTACTCCAGCCAAGCCCGCCAGACATAATCGGTTCAGCTTGAACCGGCTAAGTTCCCCATACCACTAACTAATCTCTCCTTTCTATTTTATTTTAAATCTCCTTCTAATTTTAAATCTCACTCCTCTTTTCTTAGTTATTCCCCTTTTAAATTATTCCCTTTAATAATTTACCCCACACAATAATTTAATTCATTAAATTAACATATATTTTAATTACAATTTATTTAATAAATTCCTTAGTTCAAAACAATTATAAGTAATTCCAAACATTATAATTTATTTTATTAAATTAATATTTATTCTAATTACCTTAATTTCCTATAATTTATAATCTTACGAATACGTCATTGGTAATACTCTGATAATTATTCAATAAATTCAAATACTCTTAATTACTTTTCAATTATCTTTACTTAATCACGATATAAAAAGTCGAGATATTACAATAGAGGTAAATGTATTGCTACAAAAGAGACCGGGCAGGAGAAGACAAACGAAGCATAGAAATAGAGTAAAGAGCAAGGGGGCGAATTGAGAGAACTTGAATAATTTTTTAAATAAATCGGTTTGGGTTTATTGATTTAAAAGTTTAAAAAAAATTAAAATTAAATCCAATTAATATCTGACCTGGATGAATGGCATAAATACGAAATTGACATGTGGTCATGTTAGTAAAATTTAACTGATAAAGTTGACTGGAAGACTATTTTAAAACCAAACTGAAACTTTGAGGATTTAAATGAGATAGTAAATTACGGGGACTAAATTGAAAGAACCTATAAACTATAAGAGCTAAAAACATAGTTTACCCTTTTAATTTTGTTAGATATTAAGATATTCAAAAATTGACATCAGGATATATCTACGAGATAGTTGAAAAAAGTATATTTTTTGGAAAAGTGCTAAGTTTCTTCGACCATGGCAGCAAAATCTGTATGACATTGTTATGATAGAATATAATTATGAAATTGTTTTATTGAACTTCAGAATTTGAAAGAAATTGAAGGACCAATAATGTTATTTTTTGATGGTAAGTCAATAGGTTATATTTTGATAACATCAAGAGCTTCACTGAATTGAAGCGTATATACTTTAATTTCATGGCAGTTAAAGAAAGAATTCAGAGTGGTTAATTGTTTATTAATCATATTGACACAAACTCTATTATTGTGGATCCACTTAATGAAGTAACTACCCAAGATCTTTTATGAACATACAACTTATATGAGAATTGAATCATTTGATGATATTTTGATTTAATGAAAGTTTGTATTTCAATGTTATAGACACTATTTGATAATATTGTTTTGCATATTAACCAATTTGATTTATTTGGTTTTACTCTAAATTTTATTGTTGATATCATAAGTAATAAGGTTACACTAATAGAAAATAGACATACAATAATCATATTGCATGTGTAATCTTCGTGCTACATACTAATACTTAATTTCTGTCTGTTAGATTTTGGTGTAAGCCGAATTCTATTGGACCGGAGGCAGTGAGCTTACATTGTATATCTCATTTAGGGTTTTTTTTCTCTATAAATTGATGTAAGCTAGAGTCGCAAAACTCGCGGTAGTATTTTGATCTTCATACTAGATTTAAACACTGTTGCAAAAGACACTGGTCGTTTCGCATCGAACAAGGTTTGTGTAATTTTTGAGCAAATTATCATTTTTGGGAAAAATAAAAAGAACGGGAAAATTTTTTCCCCTGCCATTCGTCTTGCTTATGAGATTTGTTCTCTCTATCGTCTAGCCGCCCTTAGAAACAATTGTCTCGTTTGTCGTAAAAGCTTTATTTTTTCTCTGTTCGAAGTTCTCTAGAGCAGTTGTGTCTCTGAGTAGTAGGTTCATCATTTAAGGGTTTTCTATTTATCATCAGTCGCCATAAATCATCTATATTGATGTTCTCCATTCTTGCTATCAAGTCATTTCCATTGGGATTGCTGCGAGAGTGTTTTTTGTAAAATTAGATTTTTGCAAAAGATAAAAAAATTTTAAAATCAATGGGATTTTTGGAAGATTTTGGGGAGATTAAATTTGATGATATATGGAAGATTTGGAATCTCGGGAATACATCAATATTGGAGATTATTTTTTGTTAAAATTCAAATAAGGTTTGAATTTTGTAATATTTGTGATTATTCTAGTGATTATATTTGATTTGGTTTTTCGGATGATTTGTTATGAAAAAAATATCTGAATTTTGGGAATATCTTTTGGAATCTTGTGATATCCACGGTTTTTCGCTTCAATTTTTGGGATGAATATTTTATTGAAGCCAGTGATTTTTTGAGTCAAATATTTTGTTAAAGATTATGTTTTTGGGGGCGATGAGATATTTGAAATAGATCTTCCACTTTGAAATTGAGATTCAATATTTCGTTATGGTAAGATAACTATAGTGAAATTTTAAAAGATTTTGAAAGACAGTTTTTTGATATGATAGGTCAAGAGGTAAGATATATTTGCATAAATTTGGATAACTCTTTGTGGGATTTGAATATGTCTCTATCGTGGTTTAAGTGTTTTTAAACCTGGTCAGCATCAGTTGCTGAATTTATCCTTGAAAACTTTTGTATGGGTGATTTGTATATTTTTTTTAGATTAGCAGGCAAACCCTCATTACAGATCTTCTTTAAGGGTGTGGAAGATAAAGATTTGAAGATTTAAAAATTGGTTCCTTGCATCAAGATTCATTTCGAGATGGAAGGTTTTGAATTCATTTTGTTTGGCTGGGTTGACGAGCATGCGTTATGAATATCTTTCATAGAATTTATGTTAAGGTGGAGATTGTTGGATTTCGGTTTGACCCGAATTCTATTGGGTTAGAGGCGATGAGCCGGCATTGTAGATCTCATTTAGGGTTTTGTTTTCTTAATAAATTGATTTAAGCTAAAGTCGCAAAACACATGGTTGTATTTTTATCTTCATAGTAGATTTATTCCTCTGCCTATGATTTTTTCTCTAAAAGAATTTTTCACATAAATCTGGTGTCTCACATTATTTTTTTTTTTCCGGTTATCGTTCGATCTCTAGCAATTTCATTTGGTTATATTGGTATACATGAACATTAATGGGTTTAGTTAGCAATAAGTGTAGCAAAAATTGCTTTGATCCTCTATTGATATGATGGATGGACAACAATATTGGAAATGCTTTTGGTAAGAAGAACAATTCATGTTCTCAAAAAGTTATTTGTTAATATATAATTATAAAGAAAATATATAGCCAAATAGGAGATTGTTGGATATAATTTAACAATTATATGGTAAACTTATATATTTAATACTAATTGTATATTAGTCTTTATAAAGTAAAGACTAATTAAGTGACAAAAAAATATGAATTTTAAGTATGAGATTTTATATATCCAGATGTTAGACATAATTTGATAATGGGTCAAACTTAAGTAAGCATATTTAAAACTAATCCGATTACATGCTTGCAATACTTTAACTCCCATAAACGAATTTGATTTAACCGTTTCTATAAACAATCATTAAACTAAAATACCAACCTTGGTCCATAATACAATAAAAGCTTTTGATGAAGATATTGAGTCCGTTTATCAACCTTAAAACCTTGCTTTAATTCGTCTCTTCGATGATGCAGAAACGTGTATATAGCACCGTAATTTTGCAGAGATTTGAGAAGAGAGTCAATCCGTTCGTTAGTCTCCAATCTGTAATTCTCCCTAGATGATGAAGAAGACACCCGTACGAAAAGGTATCCCTCCATACATACCTTTTCGATCATGTCTCTTCATTTACATCTCTTTAAACTATATTTTATACATTTAATTAAGGTTAAGGTGAGGGAATTAAAACCCAATTAACTTAATGTATTTAACGCTTAACAACTATCACATTAAACACTTTAATATTAAACCAATGTAACTTTAATTAACATGGACCACACTTATATATATAGATTATAATTGAATAATCTAACAACTTAAGCGTGATGCAATTTATAAATGAAATGTTATGGTCCTTATGTCAAACCGTGAATTATCTTCTATTCTCCCAACCTCCTATCCACTAAGAAAATACAAAGAAAAAGATTAAAAATCTCTAGGGAGAAAAGTCATTCTGAATTAAAAGATCACTACCACCAGTTCGAAAGTTAAAGGGGAGTTTTAGAATCAAAACTACATCGCTTCCTCCTTCCTTTTACTATATTCTTTTTATTTTAATTAATTTATCCATTTCTTTAATTAATCAATCCCCTTACTTAATTTACACTTTTTCTAACTTATTTTCATATCTTAATGATGCGAACCATAGATATTAGAGATCCGAGACTCAACAACAATGCAAAATAATCACAAGACGCCTTGGAGATTCAAAAGAATTAGTAACTCGACTTGTTATCTATAAAGAGACAAGAACCAAAAGTATCAAGGAAAGAAGCTTGACCCAAACCAAACTTGTTGATTGAACGAAAGCTATCAAGTTCGACCTTTTCAAGCAAACACTTGAAGAAGATCAAGTCCTTCAAAGAGAACTAAAGAAGAGAATCACTCTCTAAGCAAAATGCTCTCAAATTCAAAGTTGTAAGTTGTGAATTGTATTTTACAATGAAGGTTAGCCCATGCTTATATAGGCAACAATAGGAGGGGACCTCAAAAGAATATAAAATGACTTAAAATATACAAAAGAATTGAAAAAAATTGAACTTAGGAGGAAATGCCACTGGTGGCATGCGGGAGGCAGTACAAGGCGGCAGCAGGTGCACGGACGGCAGTGGGAGCGCACGCAGATGGCACACACAGTGCCGGATGTGAACGCGTGCGGGCGGAGTGCACTGGCGGGCAGTTGGTTGGCTGTGGTGGTGTAGCAGCGAGCGCGGTAGGCTGTTGCTACGTGCCGCGCGGCAAGCTGGTACGGCGGCGCGTGTGGCAAGCTGGAGTGAATGCATGCAGGTGGTCGGTAGGTTGGTGTGTAACATCCCGTACTTTTTCCCATTTACTTAGTTAAATATTTTTTTTTAAATGCTCATAAATTTTTCGTTTTCTAATTCCACAACAATGTAAACTATCAGAGTAAAACAAGCGATTTGTCATAAAACGATTCCCAAAATACTACTAGTTTATCATAAAAGTTTCCAAAATAGTCCGTTTACATTTTCAAAAGTTTATAGATAACCTATTGATATTTTAGCAAAATACCCATTTTCCAACTCCCGTTATCTCATACATTCCAAACCAAAATGTCAAAATCTATCTGTGAAAGTTCTA
>CM039486.1:20814504-20831467 GCA_022433065.1 Begonia loranthoides | reverse complement strand
TCAAGTGATAATAAAAAATAAGGATATGTTATTAAGGACTGTATACACAGACAACTATACTACAAATTATGTCAACATCGTTTTCCATCTGAAAACGTTATTAGCGAAAATGGATGGTCATACAAGGACCCATCTGACACATCATAAAGGTAGTCATCTGTCAAAAAGCAACCATGATCCAAAAACCAGGCTCATTAGCCTAGGTTTGCCGACAAGCTAGGCTTAGTGCGAACATGACCCATATCATCACCTGAGTTTGCCAATGAACCCGTATGATGGACTACAAGGTCCAATCACAAGAGCTAGGGCCCAAAGACTCATCAACACTTACATTTTTAATTATTTGGAAGGTAACTCAATAATGGGCCAAGTAAAGGATCGACCAACTGGTGAAGACCAAGGGAAGCCAACACATGTTTTATTATGGAAAGGTTCCCGAGATGTCGAGCTTGAGGAGCATGAAAATCAAGGTAAGAAGAGATATGGAAACCATCCCAAGTGGCCAAGCATGAAGACAAAAGGAAAGCCAAAGAATGCCTTGATAAGGAAACCCTCCAAGTGGCCGAAGCTTGAAGAGAAAGTAGCTACAAAAAGCCATCAAAACTTGGAGGAAATGAAATAAGAAATAATTTAAATAAAACCTAGTTTAGTAATTGGCAAGTATATGGCAGAGTATTAGCTTATTTCTTTTCTTGCTATTTCCTATTCTATAGTTTGTAACTGGCTATTTCAAGTTCCTTACGTTAGTATTTAATTAGTTGAATTTGAATATTAAAAGTTTTTGCTTTGTCTCTTGAAATTAGAGTGATTCCTCTTTCTCCCATTGGTGTGTTCGTTAGGAGTTGTGGTGTGATATCACAAATAAGGCTACTTTATGAGTTAAGTAACTTTTCTTATTGACATCTATGTTCTTGTTCCTTAGAGGAAGAACGTGTGAAGTGGTGTTCAACTTTCAAGAAGAATCGAAATTGATGAGCTTTCCATACGAAGGTGTAAGTTGTGAT
Organism: Begonia loranthoides; assembly: GCA_022433065.1. Classification (NCBI taxonomy): domain Eukaryota; kingdom Viridiplantae; phylum Streptophyta; class Magnoliopsida; order Cucurbitales; family Begoniaceae; genus Begonia; species Begonia loranthoides. The sequence goes on along the minus strand of CM039486.1, from coordinate 20,830,463 downwards.
TTCTTGTTATCTTTGGCTAATCTCATTCAACTGGTCATATTTCCAAATCTGTGGTGAGTTTCAATCATATTTTTGGAGAATTTATTCATCATTCATCAAAGTCGTTGCTATCCAAATTTCATAAAGAAATCTTTTATTATATTCAGTGAGATATTGATTTCCAAAGTCAGTTGTTTCCTTAAAGTGTTTGCGGGAAAATTTATAGAAATCCTTCAACCGATCGATCTCCACTCTTTCAGCTTATCGACCGCTAATAAACTCAAAAATAGTAGACGATCAAATCTGTTTAACTACAATTGTTCTTCATAGCCACTGATGAACTGCCCTATTCTTTTTGTGATGCCACCGTTCGTTCTCCTTCAGTCGACGATCAACTAAATAGATAAGTTTTTCTTTAAACCCTTCCATTGACGGATTAGAAGACTCGTCTCATCACCTCGGGTGTGCCGACCAGCTAGGCTTAGCACCGACATACCTGGAACATAAGACAACTAGTCTGAAGACCTGTCTCATCACCTCGGGTGTGTCGATGAGCTAGGCTTAGTGCCGACATACTCGAAACATAAGACAACCGATTTGAAGACCCATCTCATCACCTCATGTGTGCTGAAGAGCTAGGCTCAATGCCAGCATACCCAGAACATAAGACAATCGGCCTAAAGACTTGTCTCATCAGCTCAGGTGTGCCGTTGAGCTAGCCTCAACGTCAACATACCTAAAACATAAGACAAATGGCTTGAAGACTCGTCTTTTCATACAGTGCACAAACAATCATCTCCACACAATAGAAAATTTGTTGGGGATAGTCTCGTGATACTTTAACAATAAAATGACCTAAAGTATCATGAGAATTCATCCTCCCAACGTAACCATAGAATAATGAATCGTACCCTGTACAATAAAATAAATGGGAGAAAACATACATATATGTAAAAACAAATTGTGCTGTCAAAACAGTCACCGACGAGTGTTCAAGTATGGTATCCAACAAAATACTAGTTTGAAAACACGATGCAATGTGGTGTAGAAATTATAACAATTTTTACCTCATAGACGACCACGACAATCTTATTGACTGGCCAGCTCCACGCGCTATCAGAAGTTATAGTCGAACCAACCACATCTCTGAAACCTATAATAAGGTCGATGTCAACATCCCTATAACAACACAAGGGATAACATATAAGTCTCTGTAATACCTCGATTTCTCGTAACAAAATTTAGTAAGGATAATTGAGTGTAATTGGATTATTTGGATAATTATTGAAGATTTATTAGAAGAAATTATTAGAAGTAGTTAAGTGAGAATATTGGTTAGGATTAATTGGGGAATAAATTAAAAAGGAAGTAATTAAATAAAGAAAGAAATTAATTAAATTAAATTAAAATAAAAAGTATAAAAGAAAAGAATAAACAAAGGCGAAACGACGACGTACAGTGCAGGCGGGCGCAAGCCTTTGGGACCGGGCGACAGACTGGTCGATTGTGCATGTCGATCGATATGTCAAATGGTATGAAAAATTTTTGCGGGTAGTCAGTTTTCTACAGCGTTTTCTCCTGGCGATTTTTCATGCGGAACTCCCGATAGGATAAGTAACTTTCACGTGGCATGCTTGCATTGGACCACCTTCCTCATCAATGGATAATAGATTGTAAAGAATAGATGAGATGTAGGCTTCCTAGGCATTTTTCTTGATTTGCCCTTTGCCCTATGAACTACCTTCATGCTCTTGATAATTCATGACTTGTTGTTGATGTTATTGTGTAACTTCATGAACGGTTTTCTGCAAGTTGAATGTTTATACATGTACCTATGTTATTCTATTGCTAATTACTTTGTTAGTTTTTAAGAATAAATTTCCTTAATGAATCTGTTCCCAAATAGTCAATCAGAAAGAAATGGGTTTTGCATGGTTTTCTTAGGAATGATACTACTGTTGAGGTGTTCTCCGTTAGTGAGTTAATCCTTCGTATATTCTCAATAGGTTTTAGAGTATTTAACATATTGATTAAAATATGTCACCATATAGGAACTTTCTCTTATGAACATTAATATTTGAATAAAGGGGATTAGATTAGGTTATTATTAATTATATTGTTTCCATCATAGAATAAGTGCAGTACATATAACCTCATTTATGTGAATTAATGGTAGTTGTAAAAATTAGAGATCAATATGAGGACTTACAACTTTATTGATACTTAGTATTCTTGTAGAATTTATTCATGATTATATTATGGTTAAGTTCTATTGTTAACATAATGATAAAAGCATGTCTAGTGACAAATTGTAGTCGAAGCATGATTCTTGCTTATTTTTTAGTTGTTTGTGGCATTGTTTGCGATATATGAACTGCTGTGTGACATTCATATAGATATGTTAGTAGGATTGCACCTGATGCATTGCATGGACTAATAATAAAGATAATAAATGGTGTTTTCTACGTGAGTTTGGAAACTGAAGAGGTTGCTCACACATAGAAAACGGCTCGTTTGAGTAAGTTCAAAAACTGAAGAGGTTGCTCTTAGTCAATAGGGGGTGAGTTCAGGAACTGAAGAGGTTGCTCTCACCTAAGTGTAAATGAATGTAAATGTAAGTGAACTCGTTTTTAGTGAGTTCGGAAACTGAAGAGGTTGCTCTCACATAAAAACAAATCCAAGTGGTGAGTTCGAAAACTGAATAGGTTGCTCTTACCCAGCTTACAGATATATCAGACTCATGCATCTAGAGTTGTCATAGAGGTTATAGTTGCAGTTCATTCTATATCCATATTGGGCAATAGGCTTATTATTCGTCCTGTGATGTAGGTATGGATTGTGAGCCGATTGAGGTGAACGCTGGTGAAGTGTGATGCGATGCAAGCTTGTGTTACTATGAGTGAAACGACCTCGGGGGTTATGGCTTAAATGAATAAAAGTTATTTTAATGACATAAAGACTTGTTATGAATTTTAAGTATTTTAATTATGTTATTTCTATAAACAGTCAAATGTTTTTATTCCGCGTAACGTACTCTGATGTTTTTCTAATTAAGTATATTTTAATGGGTTTTTAAAATGTTCAAAATCTTACGAAAAATTCATAAACGGAAATGAGATGTTACACGTATGTTTTAAATAAATAGAAGAAAAGTTTTATACGGTAATGAAAGGAAAAGGGTTTTAATAACGCTAGGCGTTACAGTCTCAATCAAGACTAAGAATCCAATGTGACGACCCGAATTTTTCTTACTTTAAAAATGCATTAAATTTAAAGTTTTATAAAATAACTAAATCCTTATTAAAACCCTTCAATCGAAATCAGAGTTCTTTTCTTAAAACCCAATCGTTAAAACACCTTACTTAAAACTTGTTATTTAAATCTTTATTGACAGTGAGAGACTTCATTTATAAAATTCATTTTTTCTCATTTTACAGCGGAAGCATAAATTACTCATTTTAAAAAGACAATAAATAAACTGGTGTTTTACATTTATAAAACTCTTTTCTGTTTTACTTTCTTTAGCCTAACCAGCCACAAGTCCTGCCCGGACAAATCCTTCATCAACTGCTCTTTGATCTGTTCATCATTTTCTTGTCCGTGTACCTACACCATTGCAAACTGTGAGCCCAAGACCTAGTAAGAAATGAGATATGCAATATGATGTATGCCTCTAACTCATTACGTCGGAATGGGTCCACCCCAAACCTTTCTTTTCTTTACGTTTCATTCTTTCATTTATTACTCGTACGTCGAGTGAGAGATTGGAGGAATCCGTGTCAGAGGGAATAGTCTCTTTGTTAGCTTCTAACCATCTAGGGTAGCTTGTCCCGTTCCCAATAAGGGAGAGGCGTAAATCTAAATTACCCGATTAGATCCGAACTACCTGTCCATCCCCCAACTCCCAATTTCCTTTCATTTCCTTTCATTCATTTCATTTATCCATTTTTCTCACATAAATGCATATGAATACCACCCCAGAGGTGGCACTTCCTACTTGTTTCTATTATCATGATACATGTCAATGAGAAATATTATTGTCAAGCATGTCAATGAGAAGCGATAATCACAACAATATAAAAGTATAAGATATGGAAAGTCTACTAACATACTGTATAGGCATACTCGGTAATTTAAAGGAAGCAATAACAACATAGACATGCTTTGCAATCTAAAGAAAACAATAACGATATAGGCATGCTTGGTAGTTTAAAGAGAGCAATAACGATATAGGCATGCTTGGTAATTTAAAGAAAGCAATAACAATATAGACAAGCTTTGCAATTTAAAGGAACTAATAACAATATGCTAACATCCTAAATATGCTTAAAGATTAGATTAATAACATGCGAACAACATGGCATAATAAATAAGGGAGCATAGTAGAAACACAACAAATAATTAAAGGAAAGACACTGCTAATGGTGTAAGGCCTCCACTGTAATGACCCAGATTTTCGTAATTCCTTTAAAATGCGTGAAGTTTTGAAAATTTTCTTTTTAAAACAAATCAGAGTGCATCTAACTGGATCGTTACTGACTCTTTATTTAAACTCGTTATGAAAAACCCTTTTATAAAATGTGCGGAAGCGTAAATAATAAAATAAAACCATCTATTTAAAATCTTGCGAAAGCGTAAAGAAATAAACCCTTGAAATCATGGCAGAAGCGTAAATAAATTGTTCAAGAAGGAAATACTAAACAATTGAAACACTACGTTTAACAAATGAATATGACAATTAAACATCATTTGATTACACTCTTTTACTCATCCTTCTCTTTGCCTGGCCAGCCCCAAGTCTCGTGCATGCGAAATCATTCATCCCTGCTTCATTATGTGTTTATCATCTACTTATTATCTGTTCATCATTGTATCTACACCACAACTAATACGTGAGTCTAATGGGTCAGTAAGGAAAAAGGTTAATGCAATATGCTTATGACTCTCTTTAGTTCATTTGGAATGGGGGCCACCCAATCCAATCATTTCATTAGCCATTTACCATTTTATTACTTTTCTTTACGTCGTTCGTTCGTTACTCATACTTTGAGCTGGAGATTGGAGGAATCCGTGGCGGTAGGGTAGATCTTTGTTAGCTTCAACCACCTAGGGTAGACAATCTCGTAGTCCCGACAAGGAAAAGGTAATCTTCTTTTAAATCCTATCTACTTGGCTGATCCATACTTATCTTATTATCCCCCAACTCTTTTATTCTTTTCTTTGTGTCTGTGCCGAGCTAAGCTATCGGACCACAGAGGCCTTTATTATTTTACCGTTATACTTATTTTCATCATTTATCCTCACTCATGCATGTGTGCGTACCACCCCGTGGCACTCCCTATTACTTTCTATTAATATGATGCATGATCATACATTCTCAACCTAATGTGATGCATGATGCTCAATAACATACATTAACGGAAATTGAAATACTCATTCAAGTAAAAGTACTATAATTGAACTCACGCATATAATGAATAACAATAATTGAAGCAGCGAGTGAACAAGATGAGACAATAAAGTAACATACGACAAATTACAATTAACTAAACATGCTCATTGAACTAAGCTAGACTAAACATGGAAACATGTTGTAGACAACGAATAACGAGAACATCCTTGTAAATTGGAAATCCTTATTCTAATTGGTTAAGTATGCTATACTTTAATAGTCTAGTTTAGTTAATTAACTGATTAATTAATTAAGCATGCTCAGATAAGTTGGTTGAACATACAAAGGTTAAACATACGAGCATAATTATAAATTATTATCCTAGTTAATTACATGCTCAGGTTCAGTTAATTACTCTAGTGAATCAACATGCTCAAGGAATAATTAACAACTAGTTAAACATGCTCGTATTACTTAATAAGAGTAAATTAACATATTCAGGTAGAATTACAATTATTATGCTAAGTAGTTATCCTAATCAGTTTACATTCTCAAGATTGTGATTAGTTATTGTAGTCAATTTACATGCTCGGATTACATACTTCTATTCTAATAATTCAAACATATTTAATTATCTTTGTTAACTAGTTATCGTGGATTGATTAATTAACACAGTAAACATGCTCGGACTAATTATTAATGGAACACTCGTTAAGTTAATTAACATAATTGAGGATTAACTTACACAACTAGTTAAGTATGCACGAATTTGCTATTTCACGACTATTAAGTTAGTTAATAAAGTAAACATGCTCAATCAAATAAACATGACATAACTTAGATCTATCGTTATTATCTTAGTTAGTTAACGTGCTCAATCATGTCATTAACAATTGAATTAGACAACTGGTTACTTAAATATACTCAAATAGAATTACCATTAGTATTCTAGTTAATTATCCTAATTAAATTGCATGTTCATTATCACAAGTACTAATACTAGGTTATGAAAGTAAGACAAACAAATGGTAGCAGAACAATGATGAAATACATAGCAGCTTTAAATTAATAACTAAACAGAAGTTAAACTATAAAGAACAACTCATAATAATGTCTTTCCACTTAACTCATCTATCTCGTTCATTATATAAGCATTTCTCGTTCATCAATTGCCTATCGCTCGTTCATCAATTATTTAAGCCTTTATGACAGAACTAACAATAACACTTAACAGTAAAGAATACCAACAATGAATAATAACAGTTATATTAACCAAGCAATATCACAAAGTTAACAATAATCTACCATATCAATCAAAGGAAATAACAATAGAATATCATTCGAGGGTCACAACACTACTCACGCACACTACATGTGCTGTAGGGCCTCCAAATGGCCAAGATACACCCAATTCCTTACCTCAAAGTTTTAACGCATGCCATCACTTATTCGTTGTTCTTCTTCATCTTTTTCGATACCTTCACAAATTAATAACACTTGTCATAAATCTAGTAAATTAATCAACTTATGAAACTTTGTCGTTGCTTAATAGAGTTTCCTAAACGAAACCACTTCCTTAATTACAACTCCGCTTAACAAATTAATCCCAATTGATGACCTCTAGAATTGAGTTTAATACGTAGCGAAAACCAACGTGATTTCACCCATGAATTATAGACCCGTAAATCAAAATCCAACAACGATATCTAGATCAAGTCATAAACTATATCATCCAATTTCCATACTATTCATTAATCCGATTAATGATTCGAATCTACCTCTGTAGAGCGTATCATTCAAACACACATAACGCCTTTACTTTACCAAACCAAATCAACAATTCTATGTATGAAATTCAAGCCCAACAGGTTATTATTCTAACAAAATTATCCTTCATATCATAAAAGGGCATACATAACATCTCCTGAATACCACACAACTTCCCCTTTATTGACCACAAAACAATCAACCCTAACAGTTGAGTATCACAATTAATATTCAGACTCCAAACTGCAACTTAACAACAATCATCCAAGGTGTATATCCAGCAAACCAATCCAACAAGGCATAAACTTCTCACAGCAAGCATAAATCCAAACAACAGTAGAGCCCAACCATCGACAGATACCAATCCACATTAACCATCACACAAATCCCAGATTTAACAGAGTATAAATCATCACTGGAATGCTCAAGAACTAATTTACCAAGAGAAGATCTTACCTGGAATGTACCCATGAAGGACTCGAGAGAAAGAACTCCAACTACTCGGTCACCAAATTTCAACACCAATTCTAGCTCACCCTCGGCTTAACACTCACTCGAAGCATCACTCCAGCTCTCGGCCACCCTCCGCACGCTCGACACACTGTCGATCTCCAGCAGAGCGGGGACCAGAAGAAAAATCAAACCAATAGTTGGACCATGGCCTCTGGCCGGTCCAGCTTGAACAGCCCATTCCCCTGCATCCCGACGGCTCGCCATCCACTGCCGCCGACGCCATTCATCGTCGGCCAACAGAACGCGAAGGAGGAGGGCATAAATTATCGGCGTACCTCGACTACGCCACTGCCAAAGCCAGAAAATTGTCACCAGCCTGATTTGATCCCTAGTTGTCTCGCTCCACCTCGCCTCTCGAGCCCTAACCCGCTACACCTGGCACTTCAACCGTCGCCAACCGCTCGATCGTCGGACCCAAGCTCGCAGTCGATGTCTCCCCTATCGCGAACTCCTCTTCGGGTCCCGATCGATCTCTCCTCTCGCAACTCCCAACTCTCTCCCTCTCCCTCTCGTTCTTCTCTCTGTTTTTCGTAAAGGCCGAAGGCCATTTACCTTCAACCAGACCGGTTCACGCAGTGAACCGGTCCACCTCACCCCTTTCCCACAATTCCTTTTCTTTTATTTTAAATCCCATTTTAAATCTTAATTACTTAACATTAAAAATATATATGAAGTGTTAAATATTCGTACCGCATATTAGTCGTCCCAAATTGTAACTCTCGACTTATTCCAAATGTTGTTAAAGGATTATTACGAATCTGATTTAAATTTCTTAATTCCATTTCCCAAATGGATTTCCAATTAAACCTCTAATAAATTCTCTTAAATTATAACCGAACGGTTATGTCCTTGGCAATACCCCGATAATCATCCAATTAATCTAAAATCTCCAGATTATACTCCAATTATATTTGTTGAATTTCGATAAAAAGTCAGGGTGTTACATCCACTGGCCAACAACTCTATCTCAATTTCTTACCTCGAAGCTTTAACGCATATTTGTACTCAATCTTTATCCTTCTTTATCTTTTCAATACCTTCATAATTAAAACATTTACTCATTAATAATCATAACTTATTAATTTCATTCTTTTCCTATCCTTAATTACGTAGTAATTTTAGGAACCCGTTACCGCCTAAACAAAACATAACCTATCCCAATATCCATGTTTAACTAATTAACAACTAATTTTCCAGCAATGTAAACCAATTTCAATATATTGACTTTCCATTAACAAAACGTAGAGGGCTTTATTCTCCATTCATTTACTTAACAAGATATTCTCAATTAAAACACCACTTAGGTCACTTAACAGACTAACAATACGAAATCCAAACCTCCATCGTTATCATTCACAGTCAACAAGCAATAAACCACAAGGCATTATCCACAACTTCACCATTCAAAATCCCTACAGAGCATACAATCACAACATTCAAGAAAACCCATCCACAATAACTACCATAATCAGGGGCCATGGATCCAACATCCAATTTAAAACCTTTAATTTAGAAATACTCTGAGGGACAACACATCAATAGGGTATGACTCTTCCATACCAATAACCAAAATAATTACAAAACCTTATTCTTCCTAGAACTATCGGCAAAATCAAATCAAAGCATAACCAATAGCAGACAACAGTCCAACAAATATAACACCCATTTTTCTGTCATTTTCTATAGTCCACTCTTCACATAAACACGCAAGAAAATTGAAAGAATCGTTCTCACCATGAAGACTTGAGGTTAGAGAATGGTTCAATTCCCCGTTTTTATCTTCCAGAGACGCTTGGCCACCATTCCCCCTCCAACTCCAGAGAGCATTTCTCCTCATAGCCCCAGCTCACCCAAGAGCACTTATGCCAGCCTCCCCTCCCTCTTCTGCATTTCTATGTCTTCCAGAGGCATAACTCACCATTCCCTGCCACGGCCATTCCCAACCATAACTTGTCATCACCACTCCACGCATGTTCCACGCTATCGTTTCCATCAGAGTAGGATAAACTGGTTTACATTGAACAATGAATCGGACAAAGGCGTTCCTAACAAACTGCTAGCTCCCTGCCATCGACCCTAGGCATCAATCACTGTCTCAGCGTCGCCAATCTTTTCCATTGCCATTCCATCATCGCCGGTCACCTGAAATTGACAGAATGTCAGAGCTCACCTCGACTCAACACTCCATCGATCCATCCCGCCAAGCCCGACGCCGCAACTATTCATTGCTCCGTAAGCCGCAACAAGCAGCTCACACACCTACAGGAACAAACCCGAGCGGAGCTCCATCGTCATCATTCCCTGCTCGTGGTCTCCATCTCCCTCTCAATCTCTCTCCCCCTTCTCCTGATCATTCTCTCTCTCTCTCTCTCTCTCTCTCTCTCTCTCTCTCTGTCCTTCGTGAATGGCCATGGGCCAAATGAGATTTCCTTCTCCTTTTCATGTAACTTTCAGATAACTTCAATTGTGTGAACCAGTTTGGCTGAACTGGTTCATGCCTTCCCTTCACCCATTTTAACCACTTTTAATTAAATCTCTCAGTTACTCTTCATTTAATCACCCCGCAACCTAATATATTAATTACTCCCAAAATTAATTACATTGCAAACACGGGGAAATATTATTTGGGTATTACATTCCTCATTGCTTATATAAATTTTGTACTCAAAATTTGCTCAGCGAATTGCTTCTTTGACTTAACAACCCAAAGAAGTTACTAACTGCCTTACCACAGAAGCATCCAAAGCATCCCTTCGCACCAAAAATGCCAATCCAACCATCAAAATTCATCTTCGTTTGCATTTTTCCCAGTAGAAAACACTTCTGACACATCTATTTTTCTATTCCCTAAGTCAAAACTAGAACATCGTGAGCAAAATGATAACTCACATCTATTCAAAACCATGTTTCCACTCAATACGTTACTTCATCGTCACTGCTTAACTCACGATGTTGTAGTATTTTCTCCTTAAATTGACGTGTCTCTTCAAGTTCATCACTGATTTCCATGTGACTCACCATCAAGGAAGGGTCTTCTTGATATTCTTTATCTCTAGTTGACTCACTATCAGTCGTTGACATCATATCTCTTTTACTATTTTCCCCATCATGTCTCTACACTTCATGCCCTGAGACCTAGCACACATAACTTTCTCTCGTTCTTCGACCTCAGCATGCTCAAACATGCTCTTTACCATCCAAATCCATCCTTCCAAGCTTGTTAGATCATAAACTACTTCTCTACATAGTTGAGTTGGATGCTTTCACACTCCCATCAATCTACTATTCATTTTGCCTCTTAGATCCTCGTTCAGTTTTGTTTCCCTTTCCGTATTCGTACCTATTTCTATTTCTATTTTTGTTTGTGTATCTGTTTCTGTATCCATTTCTGTTTCTGTCTTTGTATCTGTTTTCATGCTCGTTTCTGTGTCTGTATCCATATTTGTTCCTGTATCCGTATTTGTTCCCGTATCTGTATCCTTTCCCGTATTCATATATGTATACATATCAATATCCGTATTCGTATCCGTATCCATATCCATATTCATATCTGTGTCTATTTATGTTTCAGTTTTTGTTTTCGTATCTGTTCTCGTTTCCGTATCCGTATCCATATCCATATCCGTATCCGTTTCTGTTTCAGTTTTTGTTTCTGTATCTGTTCCCATATGCTTGTCTACTTTTGTTTTTGTTCCCGATTCCGTTTCTATTTCTGTATCTGTATCTGTATCCGTCTCCGTTTCCAAAAATTCTTTTCTAGAAATTCGTTTCCATTTCTATTTCCATATCCGTATCCGTATCTATTTTTGTTTTTGTATATGTAGCCATATCTGTATTTGTATCTATTTCCATTTTTGTTTCCGTATTTGTCTCCATATCCATCTCCGTTTCTGTTTTCGTATCCGTCTCCATTTCTGTTTTCGTATCCGTCTTCATTTCTGTTTCTGTATCTGTATATGTATCCATATCCGTATTAGTTTCCATTTTCATTTTGGTTTCCGTTTCTATTTCTGTATCTGTATCTGTATCCGCTTTCGTTTCTGCTTCGTGTTATGCATGTGGCTGAAAACTTATGACAGAATCACTCCATTTCGAAATCCCAATCCTTTACTTCTTCAATGTCAAGAGCTTTTGATACCACTTCAGAATAAGCCACGTCTTGAGTTCCCGACACCACTACTCTTTCAAGAATTTCTGCCTTAAGTTCTTGCATAAAGTGGTGTATCCCATGCTCATTGTTGTTCACTCGATGCAAGGCGAACCGTGACAACATCTCAAACTTGCGCTCATACTCTGAAACTAACACTGCCGTAGCTGAGTAAATTCTACAAATTCCCTTGTACCCATTATGTGATTGAAATATTTGTCATAGAAAATCTCTTGAATTCTATCCAAGTCATTACAGCCACATCCTTGGTTATCCCGATGGGATCCCACTAAGATCTCATGTCCTTAACCAGCATGAACATGGCACATGCTACCCTTCTCTGCTTCTCTTATACTAACACTTCCTGTTTTAGCATGTCCAACCATGTCCTTCACTCTTCTGATTTATTCCTCGACATCGTTTGGATCCACATTAAAATACGTATATAGTTTCTCTTTTTATTTTTGCTTTATCTTTTATCTTCTACATTTTTGTTCTTATCCTTCTTTTATGCCTTCGTTCTTATAAACCTCTTCGAGTTTCGGGACTGCCGTTCCAATTGTTGAGATTATCATCCTCCTAATTCGCCTGATTCCTTAGTCCTTAATATTCTTCCTTCCCATAACAATTCTATCCTCTATGTAGTTCTTTGCCACCTAGGTGACCCCGTTTAATTATCTATTTGGTCTAGTTTACATAAGATTTTCCTTTCACTTATCTCTTCTTTCTTATTTATAAAAATTTGGGCAGAGTCTTCCCTGTTTTTACACTCCCCCAAAGCTATATTTCATATATCCTGCATAAAATCCCAAGCAGTTCCAGTATTCTCTATCTTCTATCATGTACATCACTATACAATAACTTAAATAAAATCATATCTTTATCTATAACCAGAACTTTATCTACAACTCGTTCTCTAACCATGATATCCTTTTAGTTACAATTAAAATGTTTAAATTGGGAAAATACTTAAAACAATTCTATTATCATACTTACAGTTGATGGAGTATTTTCACGTCAAAGCTTGTGCTGGTAGGCAGCCTACGAAACTGTTTTTAAAATGCAATGACTCTAATACCAACTGTGACGAATCAGATTTTTCTTACTTTAAAAATGAGTTAAATTTAAAGTTTTTATAAAACAACTGAATCCTTATTAAAATCATTCAATCGAAATCAGAGTTCTTTTTTTTAAAACCCGATGGTTAAAACACCTTACTTAAAACTCGTTATTTAAATCTTTATTGACAGTGAAAGACTTCATTTATAAAATCTATTTTTCTCATTTTACAGTAGAATCATAAATCACTCATTTTAAAAAGACAATAAATAAACTGGTATTTTACATTTATAAAACCCTTTTATCCTTTACTTTCTTTAGCCTAACCAGCCACAAATCCCGCTTGTGCAAATCCTTCATCAATTGTTCCTTGATGTGTTCATCATTTTCTCGTGCGTGTACCTACATCATTAGCAAACTGTGAGCCCAAGACCTAGTAAGAAATGAGATATGCAATATGATGTATGCCTCTAACTCATTATGGTGGAATGGGTCCACCCCAAACCTTTCTTTTCTTTACGTTTCATTCTTTTATGCTTTCATTCTTTCATTCATTACTCGTGTGTTGAGTGTGAGATTGGATGAATCCGCGTCGGAGGGAATAGTCTCTTTAATGGCTTCTAACCACCTAGGGTAGCTAGTCCCGTTCCCGACAAGGGAGAGGCATAAGTCTAGACTACCTGATTAGATCTAAAGTACCCGTCCATCCCCCAACTCCCCATTTCCTTCCCTTTTCTTTCAGTGATTTCATTTATTCGTTTTCCTCACATAAATGCATATGAGTACCACCCCAGAGGTGGCACTTCCTACTTCTTTCTATTATCATGTTGCATGTCAATGAGAAACATTATTGTGATGCATGTCAATGAGAAGCGGTAATCATAACAATATAAGAGTATGAGATATGGAAAGTCTACTAACATACTATATAGGCATGCTCAGTAATTTATAGGAAGAAATGACAACATAGACATGCTTTGCAATCTAAAGAAAACAATAACGATATAGGCATGCTTGGTAGTTTAAAGAGAGCAATAACGATATAGGCATGCTTAGTAATTTAAAGAAAGTAATAACAGTACAGACATGCTTTGCAATTTAAAGGAACTAATAACAATATGCTAACGTCCTAAACATGCTTAGAGATTAGATTAATAACGTGCAAACAACATGGCATAATAAATAAGACAACATAGTAAAAACACAACAATAATTAAAGGAAAGACACTACTAATGGTGTAGGGCCTCCACTGCCCAACGACTCTATCTCAATTTCTTACCTAGAAGCTTTAATGCGTATTTGTACTTAATCTTTATCTTTCTTTTCCTTTTCAATACCTTCATAATTAAAACATTACTCATTAATAATTATAACTTATTAATTTCATTCTTTTCCTATCCTTAATTACGTAGTAATTCTAGGAACCCGTTACCACCTAAACGAAACATAACTCATCCCAATATCCATGTTTAACTAATTAACAACTAATTTTCCAGCAACGTAAACCAATTTCAACATATTGACTTTCCATTAACAAAACGCAAAGAGCTTTATTCTCCATTTATTTACTTAACAAGATATTCTCAATTCAAACACCACTTAGGTCACTTAACAAAATAACAATACAAAATCCAAACCACCATCAATATCATTCACAGCCAACAAGCAATAAACCACAAGACATTATCCACATTTTTCTTCCAAACTTTATACTTTAATTACTTTATAATATTTCCCCCATAATTATACGACATTAGTCAACAACATATCGCCCTGCAACCTAATATATTAATTACTCTCAAAATTAATTACATTGCATACACGGGAAAATATTATTGGGGTATTATATCCAAGACGGTCTCTAGAGAGAACTTCTAGTCTCAAACTGGAAATCAAATCTAGGAATACCAAAAGTCCTAGATCAAAACACGAAACTAGACCAAAAACCCAAGTATGGTTAGTGAAGCCAAATGGAGTTAGTCAAGCCCAACTCTAAGAAACAAATAGTACGATCGATCAAAACATATTCACGGTCAACCCGACATCTCAACTGACAACCCGAAAGGCCCACCGATTGACTAGACACTGTCACCATCAACGGAACACGACAAACTTGATCGGAACAACTCAGCAATCGAGAAGATATAGCTAGAGCCATTCAAACCCAACCACAGTCGATTAGGCATCACTGTGGTCAACCGAGGCCACTCAACAATCCTTAAGGCAAAGCGAAGGTCAACCGAGACCCCGTAACGTCAACTAGTCTTGACGATGGTCAATCAAGACCATTCAGTGTCGGTGAGACTCGTCAATAGTCAACGGGTACCTCATAGCGGTCGGCACATCCACAACCCTCCAAGACTCAACAGTCGAGGAGACCCAACTAAAGTCTCTTTCCAATTATCCTTATTAAATTTTGATATAAAAATTCGGGGTATTACAACAAACTCCCGTCCTGGTGCGTCCCAAGTGTCGGGGACGCCACGTAATGCACTTGCAGACGATATAACTCATCTGCATGTCGTCCACAAGCGTCCGAAAACACCCATAACAGCCTTTCTTCACCTTTTTCTACTTAACTCTCATCCCATAACACTTACTCCATAAATACATGTCATAAATAACACGTATAAATACGCAATGTAATATCCTAACTACCCCATCCTCTAATCACATTGTGTATACGGAGAAACCATAATGGGAATACCCCTAGACTTAACGATCTGAAATGTTATTGGTAACACACTGATAATTATCCAACTTAAAAAAAAGTCGGGGTGTTACATGTCATCCATACAACTAGTATTTGGATTAGCCTCAAGTCTAAATTTAGAGATCAAACAACTCAAAGTTAAAACTATCTTCTTGCATGATGAACTAGAAGAAGAGATCTATATGGAGCAATCAGAAAGATTTGCCATTGAAGGCAAGAAACATCTAGTATGTAGATTGAAGAAGAGTTTGTATGGATTGAAGAAAGCCTCTCGAAAATAGTACAAAAAGTTTGATTTCTTTATGGTTGATCAAAGATACAAGAAAACTTCCTAACGCTACTGTGTGTTTGTGAAAAGATTCACTGACGGTATATCTATAATCCTCCT